>JAUMJJ010001252.1:0-27640 GCA_033556795.1 Tapera naevia | reverse complement strand
CCCCCACCCCCCCACCCCCCCGGTGGCCGCCATGATGGTTTCCGGGCGGTTGCTATGGCAACTCCAATGGGAACGACCGGGGCCGCCATGATGGTGAGGAGCGTCCAAGGGAGCCGCCATGATGGTGTATGGCGGCTGCCATGACACCTTCCAATGGGGACAGTTGTAGCCGCCATGTCCGTACAAGGGGGCTGCCATGACAGTGTACGGCGGCTGCCATGACACCTCCCAGTGGAGACAGTTGCGGCCGCCATGTCCGTCCAAGGGGGCCGCCATGATGGTGTACGGCGGCTGCCATGACACCTCCCAATGGGGACAGTCAGTTGCGGCCGCCATGTCCGTCCAAGGGGGCCGCCATGACGGTGTACAGCGGCTGCCATGACACCCTCCCAATGGGGACAGTTGCGGCCGCCATGTCCGTGCAAGGGGGCCGCCATGACAGTGTACGGCGGCTGCCATGACACCTCCCAATGGGGACAGTTGCAGCCGCCATGTCCGTACAAGGGGGCCGCCATGATGGTGTACGGCGGCTGCCATGACACCTCCCAGTGGGGGACAGTTGCAGCCGCCATGTCCGTACAAGGGGGGCCGCCATGACGGTGTACGGCGGCTGCCATGACACCTCCCAATGGGGACAGTTGCGGCTGCCATGTCCGTACAAGGGGGCCGCCATGACAGTGTACGGCGGCTGCCATGACGCCTCCCAGTGGGGACAGTTGCGGCCGCCATGTCCGTACAAGGGGGCCGCCATGACGGTGTACGGCGGCTGCCATGACACCTCCCAATGGGGACAGTTAGTTGCGGCCGCCATTCCCATACAAGGGGGCCGCCATGATGGTGTACGGCGGCTGCCATGACACCTCCCAGTGGGGACAGTTGTGGTTTCCAAGGCTCAGGATGACACCTCCCAATGGCGACCGTAGAGGCCGCCATGATGCCCACGATGGGGACCGCCATGACACCTCCCAATGGGGACCACAGAGGCCGCCATGACAGTGCACGAGGCCGCCACACACACCCACCCCCCCGCCCCACACCCACCCCTATGGACGCCGCCATGATGGCTTCCATGGGGGCCGCCATGACACCTCCCAGAGGAGAGCGTAGGGGCCGCCATGGAGCCTTCAATGGGGCACCCGGGGGCGGCCATGATTCCTCCAGAATAGTGATGGCGGCCATGACACCTCCCACGGAGGCCATGACAGTGATGGCGGCCATGACACCGCCAACGGCGGCCATGATTCCTCCAGCAGTGGCCAATGACAGTGACGGCAGCCGAGATCGTGGGTGGCGGCCATGAGTCCTCCAGTGGCGGCCATGAGTCCTCCAGTGGGGACCACAAGACCCCCTGTTGGTGGTCACCATAGTTCTAGCAGCCACGAGGCCCCCCCAAGGTGGCCACCAGACCCCCAGTAGTGGCTGTGACGCCTCCAACAGTGGCCGTGCCCCACCCCATGGTGGCCAAGACACCCCCAATGGTGGTCGAACCCCCCCAGTGGTGACCATGGCATCTCCAAAGGTGGCCAAGATCCCCCCAAAGGTGGCCAAGATCCTCCCAAAGGTGGACTTGGCAGCCCCAGTGATGCTCATGACCCCCCCAAAGGTGGCCACGACACCCCCAGTGGTGCCCAGACCCCCCCAATGGGTGGCCACGACACCCCAAAGGTGGCCAAGACACCCCCAATGATGCTCGTGACCCCCCCAAAGGTGGCCACGACCCCCCCATCAGTGCCCAGACCCCCCCAAAGGTGGCCACGACACCCCCAATGGTGGCCAAGACACCTCCAATGGTGGCCACGACACCCCCAATGATGCTTGTGACCCCCCCAAAGGTGGCCATGACCCCCCCAAAGGTGGCCATGACCCCCCCAAAGGTGGCCACGACACCTCCAATGGTGGCCACGACACCCCAATGATGCTCATAACCCCCCCAAAGATGACCACGAGACCCCCATCAGTGCCCAGACCCCCCCAAAGGTGGCCAAGACACCCTGAATGGTGGCCACGACACCCCCAATGGTGGCCATGACGCCCCCAATGATGCTCGTGACCCCCCCAAAGGTGGTCATAACCCCCCCAAAGGTGGCCAAGACACCCCCAAAGGTGGCCACGACACCCCAATGATGCTCATAACCCCCCCAAAGATGACCACGACACCCCCATCAGTGCCCAGACCCCCCCAAAGGTGGCCACGACCCCCCAATGGTGGCCAAGACACCTCCAATGGTGGCCAAGACACCCCCAATGATGCTTGTGACCCCCCAAAGGTGGCCATGACCCCCCCAAAGGTGGCCAAGACACCCCCAATGATGCTCGTGACCCCCCCAAAGGTGGTCATAACCCCCCCAAAGGTGGCCACGACCCCCCAAAGGTGGCCAAGACACCCCCAAAGGTGGCCAAGACACCCCCAATGATGCTCGTGATCCCCCAAAGGTGGCCACGACACCCCCAATGGTGGCCACGACACCCCCAATGATGCTCATAACCCCCCCAAAGATGGCCACGAGACCCCCAATGGTGGCCAAGACACCTCCAATGGTGGCCAAGACCCCCCCAAAGGTGGCCATGACGCCCCCAATGGTGGCCAAGACACCTCCAATGGTGGCCATGACGCCCCCAATGATGCTCGTGACTCCCCCAAAGGTGACCATGACCCCCCCAAAGGTGGCCATGACACCTCCAAAGGTGGCCAAGACACCCCCAATGATGCTCGTGACCCCCCAAAGGTCGTCATAACCCCCCCAATGGTGGCCACGACACTCCCAATAGTGGCCAAGACACCCCCAAAGATGACCACGACACCCCCAATGGTGCCCAGACCCCCCGAAAGGTGGCCAAGACCCCCCCAAATGTGGCCATGACACCCCCAATGGTGGCCAAGACACCTCCAATGGTGGCCATGACGCCCCCAATGATGCTCGTGACCCCCCAAAGGTGGCCATGAACCCCCAAAGGTGGCCAAGACACCCCCAATGGTGGCCACGACACTCCCAATAGTGGCCACGACACCCCAATGATGCTCATAACCCCCCCCAATGGTGGCCAAGACACCCCATCAGTGCCCAGACCCACCCAATGGTGGCCAAGACACCCCCAAAGGTGGCCAAGACACCCCCAATGATGCTCGTGACCCCCCCAAGGTGGCCATGACCCCCCCAATAGTGGCCAAGACACCCCCAATGATGCTCATAATCCCCCAAAGGTGGCCACGACCCCCCCCAATCGTGCCCAGACCCCTCCAATGGTGGCCACGACACCCCCATCAGTGCCCACACCCCCCCAAAGGTGGCCAAGACACCCCCAAAGGTGGCCACGACACCCCCAATGGTGGCCATGACGCCCCCAATGATGCTCGTGACCCCCCCAAAGATGACCACGAGACCCCCATCAGTGCCCAGACCCCCCCAAAGGTGGCCACGACACCCCCAAAGGTGGCCACAACACCCCCAATGGTGGCCAAGACACCCCCAAAGGTGGCCAAGACACCCCCAATGATGCTCGTGACCCCCCAAAGGTGGCCATAACCCCCCCAAAGGTGGCCATGACACCTCCAAAGGTGGCCAAGACACCCCCAATGATGCTCGTGACCCCCCAAAGGTGGCCACGACCCCCCAATGGTGGCCAAGACACCCCCAATGGTGGCCATGACGCCCCCAATGATGCTCGTGACTCCCCCAAAGGTGGCCAAGACACCCCCAATGGTGGCCACGACACTCCCAATAGTGGCCAAGACACCCCCAAAGATGACCACGACACCCCCAATGGTGCCCAGACCCCCCCAAAGGTGGCCATGACACCCCCAATGGTGGCCAAGACACCTCCAATGGTGGCCATGACGCCCCCAATGGTGCTCGTGACCCCCCAAAGGTGGCCATGACACCCCCAAAGGTGGCCACGACACCCCAATGATGCTCATAACCCCCCCAAAGATGGCCACGACACCCCCAATGGTGGCCAAGACACCCCCAATGATGCTCGTGACTCCCCAAAGGTGGCCATGACCCCCCCAATAGTGGCCAAGACACCCCCAATGGTGGCCAAGACACCCTCAATGATGCTCGTGACCCCCCGAAAGGTGGCCAAGACACCCCCAAAGGTGGCCAAGACACCCCCAATGATGCTTGTGACCCCCCAAAGGTGGCCAAGACCCCCCCAAAGGTGGCCATGACACCCCCAATGGTGGCCAAGACACCTCCAATGGTGGCCATGACGCCCCCAATGGTGCTCGTGACCCCCCAAAGGTGGCCATAACCCCCCCAAAGGTGGCCACGACACCCCCAATGGTGGCCACGACACCCCCAATGGTGGCCATGACACCCCCAATGATGCTTGCGACACCCCCAATGATGCTCATAACCCCCCCAAAGGTGGCCAAGACACCCCCAAAGGTGGCCAAGACACCCCCAATGATGCTCGTGACCCCCCAAAGGTGGCCATGACCCCCCCAAAGGTGGCCAAGACACCCCCAATGATGCTCATAACCCCCCCAAAGGTGGCCAAGACACCCCCAATGGTGGCCATGACGCCCCCAGTGATGCTCGTGATCCCCCAAAGGTGGCCATAACCCCCCCAAAGGTGGCCACGACCCCCCCAATGGTGGCCAAGACACCGCCAATGGTGGCCAAGACACCCCCAATGATGCTTGTGACCCCCCAAAGGTGGCCATGACCCCCCCAAAGGTGGCCAAGACACCCCCAATGATGCTCGTGACCCCCCAAAGGTGGTCATAACCCCCCCAATGGTGGCCACGACACTCCCAATGGTGGCCACGACACCCCCAATGGTGGCCAAGACACCCCCAATGATGCTCGTGACCCCCCAAAGGTCGTCATAACCCCCCCAATGGTGGCCACGACACTCCCAATAGTGGCCAAGACACCCCCAAAGATGACCACGACACCCCCAATGGTGGCCAAGACACCTCCAATGGTGGCCATGACGCCCCCAATGATGCTCGTGATCCCCCAAAGGTGGCCATGAACCCCCAAAGGTGACCACGACACCCCCAATGGTGCCCAGACCCCCCCAAAGATGCCCACCCCACCCCTCCCACGGTGCCCACCTTCCCCTAACGGTGTCCACGTCCCCTCTCCCAACTCCCGCAGCCGCCTCGGAGGACGATTTCTCGGCGGCGCGGCAGGAGCTGCTGCGGCACCTGGAAGGGGGGGCCTGGGCGCCGTACCGGGCGTCGCTGGAGTTCGGGCGCTTCCTGCAGTTCAAGTGGTTGGAGGAGCAACCGGTGGGAGCCGAGGCCTTCGTGGAGTTCCGGGTGTTGGGCAAGGGGGGCTTCGGCGAGGTCTGCGCCTGCCAGCGCCGCGCCACCGGCAAGATGTTCGCCAACAAACGCCTCAACAAGAAGCGCCTCAAGAAGCGCCAGGGCTACGAGGTGGGGGGGGGGACACGGGGTCAGCTTCGTGGCCTTGGCGTGTTCCTCCCGTGTTCTGCTTGGTGTGTCCCATCTACGTGGCCTTGGCGTGTCCCATCTTCATGGCCTTGGCGTGTTCCTCCCATGTTCTCCTTGGTGTGTCCCCTGTTCATGGCCTTGGCGTGTTCCTCCCGTGTTCTCTTTGGTGTCCCATCTATGTGGCCTTGGTGTGTCCCATCTTCATGGCCTTGGCGTGTTCCTCCCATCTTCTCCCTGTATTGAGCCATCTTCATGGCCTTGGTGTGTCCCATCTTCATGGCCTTGGCGTGTTCCTCCCGTGTTCTGCTTGGTGTGTCTCCTCTTCTTGGCCTTGGTGTGTCCCATCTTCATGGCCTTGGCGTGTTCCTCCCGTGTTCTGCTTGGGTTTGTGCCACCTTACTGGCCTTGGTGTGTCCCCTCTTCATGGCCTTGATGTGTTCCTCCCGTGTTCTTGATGTCCCATCCATGTGGCCTTAGTGTGCTCCTCTCATGTTCTCCTTGGTGTGTCCCCTGTTCATGGCCTTGGCGTGTTCCTCCCGTGTTCTCCTTGGTGTGTCCCCTCTTCATGGCCTTGGCGTGTTCCTCCCGTGTCTCCTTAGTGTGTCCCATCTTCATGGCCTTAGTGTGTTCCTCCCATCTTCTCCTTGGTGTGTCCCATCTACATGGCCTTGGTGTGTCCCCTCTTCATGGCCTTGGCGTGTTCCTCCCGTGTTCTGCTTGGTGTGTCTCCTCTTCTTGGCCTTGGTGTGTCCCATCTTCATGGCCTTGGTGTGTTCCTCCCATGTTCTCCTTGGTGTGTCCCCTCTTCCTGGCCTTGGTGTGTCCCATCTTCATGGCCTTGGCGTGTTCCTCCCGTGTTCTGCTTGGGTTTGTGCCACCTTACTGGCCTTGGTGTGTCCCCTCTTCATGGCCTTGATGTGTTCCTCCCGTGTTCTTGATGTCCCATCCATGTGGCCTTAGTGTGCTCCTCTCATGTTCTCCTTGGTGTGTCCCCTGTTCATGGCCTTGGCGTGCTCCTCCCGTGTTCTGCTTGGTGTGTCCCCTCTTCATGGCCTTGGCGTGTTCCTCCCGTGTCTCCTTGGTGTGTCCCCTCTTCATGGCCTTAGTGTGTTCCTCCCATCTTCTCCTTGGTGTGTCCCATCTACATGGCCTTGGTGTGTCCCCTCTTCATGGCCTTGGCGTGTTCCTCCCGTGTTCTGCTTGGTGTGTCCCATCTACATGGCCTTGGCATGTCCCCTCTTCATGGCCTTGGTGTGTCCCATCTTCGTGGCCTTGGTGTGCTCCTCCCGTGTTCTGCTTGGGTTTGTGCCACCTTCCTGGCCTTGGTGTGTCCCATCTTCGTGGCCTTGGCGTGTTCCTCCCGTGTTCTCTTTGGTGTCCCATCTATGTGGCCTTGGTGTGTCCCCTCTTCATGGCCTTGGTGTGTTCCTCCCATGTTCTCCTTGACGTTCCATCTTCATGGCCTTAGTGTGTTCCTCCCATGTTCTCCTTGGTGTGTTCCATCTTCATGGCCTTAGTGTGTTCCTCCCATGTTCTCCTTGGTGTGTCCCCTCTTCATGGCCTTGGTGTGTCCCATCTTCATGGCCTTGGCGTGTTCCTCCCGTGTTCTGCTTGGTGTGTCTCCTCTTCTTGGCCTTGGTGTGTCCCATCTTCATGGCCTTGGTGTGTTCCTCCCATGTTCTCCTTGGTGTGTCCCCTCTTCATGGCCTTGGCATGTTCCTCCCATGTTCTTGATGTCCCATCTACGTGGCCTTAGTATGTTCCTCCCATGTTCTCCTTGGTGTGTCCCCTGTTCGTGGCCTTGATGTGTTCCTCCCGTGTTCTTGATGTCCCATCCATGTGGCCTTAGTGTGCTCCTCTCATGTTCTCCTTAGTGTGTCCCCTCTTCATGGCCTTGGTGTGTTCCTCCCATGTTCTCCTTGGTGTGTCCCATCTTCATGGCCTTGGCGTGTTCCTCCCATGTTCTGCTTGGTGTCCCACCTACGTGGCCTTGGTGTGTCCCCTCTTCATGGCCTTGGCGTGTTCCTCCCGTGTTCTGCTTGGGTTTGTCCCACCTTCCTGGCCTTGGTGTGTCCCCTGTTCATGGCCTTGGTGTGTTCCTCCCGTGTTCTGCTTGGCATGTCCCCTCTTCATGGCCTTGGCGTGTTCCTCCCATGTTCTCCTTGGTGTGTCCCCTGTTCATGGCCTTGGTGTGTTCCTCCCGTGTTCTGCTTGATGTCCCATCCATGTGGCCTTAGTGTGTTCCTCCCATGTTCTCCTTGGTGTGTCCCCTCTTCATGGCCTTGGCGTGTTCCTCCCGTGTTCTCCTTGGGTTTGTGCCCCCTCCATGTCCCCATGGTGCCCCCTTGACGTCCCCTTGACATCCCTTTGGTGTCCCCATGCTCCCCCCATGCTCCTGCCTTCCTGTCCCCGTGGTCCCCCCCATTGTCCCCCCTTTGTGTCCCCCTGTGGTGCCCCCAAAGTGCCCCATGGTCCCCCCATGATCCCCCCATTGTCCCCCCGTGTTGTCCCCTTGCTGTCCCCTCGTGGTCCCCCTCTGGTGCCCCTCTTGGGTGTCCTCGTGGTGCCCCCAAAGTGCCCCATGGTCCCCCCTTGGTGTCCCCTCATGGTCCCCCTCTGGTGCCCCTCTTGGGTGTCCTCGTGGTGCCCCCAAAGTGCCCCCTTGGTACCCCCTTGCTGTCCCCTCGTTGTCCCCCTGTGGTGCCCCCAAGGTCCCCCCATGGTCCCCCCTTGGTGTCCCCTCATGGTCCCCCTCTGGTGCCCCTCTTGGGTGTCCTCGTGGTGCCCCCAAAGTGCCCCCTTGGTACCCCCTTGCTGTCCCCTCGTTGTCCCCCTGTGGTGCCCCCAAGGTCCCCCCATGGTCCCCCCATTGTCCCCCTTTGGTGTCCCCTCATGGTCCCCCTCTGGTGCCCCCATGGTGCCCCCATAATCCCCCCATTGTCCCCCCTTGGTCCCCCCTCATGGTCCCCCTCTGGTGCCCCCAAGGTCCCCCCATGGTCCCCCCATTGTCCCCCCTTGGTCCCCCCTTGCTGTCCCCCTCTGGTGCCCCTCTTGGGTGTCCCCAAGGTCCCCCCATGGTCCCCCCATTGTCCCCCCTTGGTCCCCCCTCATGGTCCCCCTCTGGTGCCCCCAAAGTGCCCCCATGGTCCCCCCCATGTCGCCCCCGTGTTGCCCCCACGGCATCCCCATGGTGTCCCCCCCCATTGTCCCCGCCATGGTCCTCCTGTGGATCCCCTGTGGTGTCCCCACGGTTCCCCAAGGTCCCCCCAAGGTCCCCCCGTTCCCGGTGCCCCCCCCGGTGCCCCCCCCGGTGCCCCCCCCCGGTGCAGCCGCGGCCGTCTCCGTGCGCAGGCGGCGCTGGTGGAGAAGCGGATCCTGGCGCGCGTCCACAGCCGCTTCATCGTCTCCTTGGCCTGCGCCTTCCAGACCAAGACCGACCTCTGCCTCGTCATGACCCTCATGAACGGCGGCGACCTGCGGTGAGCGCGGCCCTGGCGCGGCCTTGGCGTGCCCTTGGCGTGGCCTTGGTGTGCCCTTGGTGTGCCCTTGGTGTGGCCTTGGTGTGCCCTTGATATATCCTTGGCATGGCCTTGGTGTGCCCTTGATATATCCTTGGCATGGCCTTGGCATGGCCTTGGTGTGGCCTTGGTGTGCCCTTGATAAATCCTTGGCATGGCCTTGGCATGGCCTTGGTGTGGCCTTGGTGTGCCCTTGATATATCTTTGGCATGGCCTTGGTGTGCCCTTGGTGTGGCCTTGTTGTGCCCTTGATATATCCTTGGCATGGCCTTGGTGTGCCCTTGGCATGGCCTTGGTGTGGCCTTGGTGTGGCCTTGTTGTGCCCTTGATAAATCCTTGGCATGGCCTTGGCATGGCCTTGGTGTGGCCTTGGTGTGCCCTTGATATATCTTTGGCATGGCCTTGGTGTGCCCTTGATAAATCCTTGGCATGGCCTTGGCGTGGCCTTGGTGTGGCCTTGGTGTGCCCTTGATATATCTTTGGCATGGCCTTGGTGTGCCCTTGGCATGGCCTTGGCATGGCCTTGGTGTGCCCTTGATATATCCTTGGCATGGCCTTGGTGTGCCCTTGGCATGGCCTTGGTGTGGCCTTGTTGTGCCCTTGATATATCCTTGGCATGGCCTTGGCATGGCCTTGGTGTGCCCTTGGCATGGCCTTGGTGTGTCCTTGGTGTGCCCTTGGCATGGCCTTGGCATGACCTTGGCATGGCCTTGGTGTGCCCTTGATATATCCTTGGCATGGCCTTGGTGTGGCCTTGGTGTGCCCTTGGTGTGTCCATAACATGTTGAGGTGCCACCCATGGAGGAGGTGCCACACGTGGACGTCCCTCTGGGTCCCTTTGGGGTCCCCATGGTCCCTATGGGTCCCTTTGGGGTCCTCATGGTCTCTATGGGTCCCTTTGGGGTCCTTAAGGGTCCCGTTGGGGTCCCTATGGGTCCTGTGGGTCCCCATGGGTCCCTGTGGTCCCCGTGGGTCCCGTTGGGGTCCCCATGGTCCCTATGGATCCCTTTGGGTCCCTTTGGGTCCCTATGGGTCCTTTTGGGGTCCCCATGGTCTCTATGAGTCCCGTGGGTCCCGTTGGGGTCCCTATGGTCCCCGTTGGGGTCCCCTTGGGGTCCCCTTGGGGTCCCTGTGGTCCCCGTGGGTCCCGTTGGGGTCCCGTTGAGGTCCCTATGGTCCCCGTGGGTCCCGTGGGTCCCTTTGGGGTCTCTATGGTCCCTATGGGTCCCTTTGGGGTCCTCATGGTCTCTATGGGTCCCATTGGGGTCCCTATGGTCCCCGTGGGTCCCATTGGGGTCCCGTTGGGGTCCCATTGGGGTCCCCTTGGGGTCCCCTTGGGGTCCCTGTGGTCCCCGTGGGTCCCGTTGGGGTCCCTGTGGTCCCCGGGGGTCCTGTTGGGGTCTCTATGGTCCCTATGGGTCCCTTTGGGGTCCTCATGGTCTCTATGGGTCCCGTTGGGGTCCCTATGGTCCCCGTGGGTCCCCTTGGGGTCCCTGTGTTCCCCGTGGGTCCCGTTGGGGTCCCGTTGGGGTCCCCATGGTCCCTTTGGGTCCCTATGGGTCCCTTTGGGGTCTCCATGGTCTCTATGGGGTCCCTATGCTCTCTATGGGTCCCTATGGTCCCCATGGGTCCCGTTGGGGTCCCTGTGGTCCCTGTGGGTCCCTTTGGGGTCTCTATGGTCCCTATGGGTCCCTTTGGGGTCCTCATGGTCTCTATGGGTCCCGTTGGGGTCCCTATGGTCCCCGTGGGTCCCGTTGGGGTCCCTGTGGACCCTATGGGTCCTGTGGGTCCCCTTGGGGTCCCGTTGGGGTCCCGTTGGGGTCCCTGTGGTCCCTATGGGTCCCCTTGGGGTCCCCTTGGGGTCCCCTTGGGGTCCCGTTGGGGTCCCCGTGGTCCCCGTGGGTCCCCCATGGTCTCCGGGTGCCCTCGCCGTGCCCAGGTACCACATCTACAACGTGGACGAGGAGCACCCGGGGCTGGCGCAGCCGCGCGCCGTCTTCTACGCGGCGCAGATCCTGCTGGGCCTGGAGCACCTGCACCAGCACCGCATCGTCTACCGCGACCTCAAGCCCGAGAACGTCCTCCTCGACGACGCCGGTGACGCCGGGGGGGGCACTGGGGGGCACTGGGGGGATGGGGGGCATTGGGGGCACTGGGGGAATGGGGGGCACTGGGGGGATGGGGGGCACTGGGGGGCACTGGGGGGATGGGGGGATGGGGGGCACTGGGGGAATGGGGGGCACTGGGGGGATGGGGGGCACTGGGGGAATGGGGGGCACTGGGGGGCACTGGGGGGATGGGGGGCACTGGGGTCATTGGGGGGCACTGGGGGCATTGGGGGGCACAGGGGGCATTGGGGGGATGGGGGGCACTGGGGGCATTGGGGGGATGGGGGGCACTGGGGGCCTTGGGGAGATGGGGGGCACTGGGAGCACTGGGGGACACTGGGGGCATTGGGGGGCACTGGGGGCTTTGGGGAGATGGGGGGCACTGGGGGCATTGGGGGGCACTGGGGGCCTTGGGGGGCACTGGGGGCATTGGGGGGATGGGGGGCACTGGGGGCATTGGGGGGCACTGGGGGCCTTGGGGAGATGGGGGGCACTGGGGGGATGGGGGCCACTGGGGGCATTCGGGGGCACTGGGGGCACTGGGGGGCACTGGGGGCGTTGGGGGGCACTGGGGGCCTTGGGGAGATGGGGGGCACTGGGGGGCACTGGGGGCATTGGGGGGATGGGGGGGCACTGGGGGGCACTGGGGGCACTGGGGGGATGGGGGGCACTGGGGGCATTGGGGGGATGGGGGGCACTGGGGGCCTTGGGAGTATTGGGGACATTGGGGGGCATTGGGGGCATTGGGGGGATGGGGGGCACTGGGAGCACTGGGGGGCACTGGGGGCATTGGGGGGCACAGGGGGCGTTGGGGGGCGCTGGGGGCATTGGGGGTATTGGGGACATTGGGGGGCACTGGGGGCACTGGGGGCGTTGGGGGGGCATTGGGGGCGTTGGGGGGCACTGGGGGACATTGGAGGGCACTGGGGGGCATTGGGGTGCATTGGGGAGATTGAGGGGCATTGGGGGGCTTTGGGGGGACATCGGGGGGTCCCTGGGGGTCACCGGTGTCCGTGCCCCCCCCCCCCAGGCCATGTCCGTCTGTCCGACCTGGGCTTGGCCGTGGAGCTGAAGGACGGGGAGAGCAAAACCCGGGGCTACGCCGGGACCCCCGGTGAGGGGGGGGGGAAAGGGGGGGGGATTGGGGGGTACAGGGGGGGCATTGGGGATGGGGGGGACAGGGGGAGATGTGGGGGTCCTCCCAATGGACACCTGGGACCCCCCCCCTGGACACCTGGGACCCCCCTTTACACCTGGGACCCCCCCCCCTTACACCTGGGACCCCCCCATGATACCTGGGACCCCCCCCCCCTTACACCTGGGACCCCCCCATGATACCTGGGACCCCCCCCCCTTACACCTGGGACCCCCCTGGACACCTGGGACCCCCCCTTTACACCTGGGACCACCCCTGGACTCCTATGATCCCCTCAGACACCTGGGACCCCCCCCTTTATACCTGGGACCCCCCTGGACACCTGGGACCCCCCCCTGGACACCTGGGACCCTCCCCCCCCCCAGCACCTATGACTCCCATGGACACCTGGGACCCCCCCCCCCTTTATACCTGGGACCCCCTTGGACACCTGAGACCCCCCCTGGACACCTGGGACCCCCTTGGACACCTGGGACCCCCCCTTACATCTGGGACCCCCCCCTGGACTCCTGGGACCCCCTGGACACCTGGGACCCCCGCTTTACACCTGGGACCCCCCTGGACACCTGGGACCCTCCCCCCCCCCAGCACCTATGACTCCCCTGGACACCTGGGACCCCCCCCCTTTATACCTGGGACCCCCCCTGGACACCTGGGACCCCCTTGGACACCTGAGACACCCCTGGACACCTGGGACCCCCCCCCTTTATACCTGGGACCCCCCCTGGACTCCTATGACCCCCTCGGACACCTGGGAGCCCCCTGGACACCTGGGACCCTCCCCCCCCCCAGCACCTATGACTCCCATGGACACCTGGGACCCCCCCCCTTTATACCTGGGACCCCCCCTGGACACCTGGGACCCCCTTGGACACCTGGGACCCCCCCCCTTTACACCTGGGACCCCCCCCTGGACTCCTATGACCCCCTTGGACACCTGAGACCCCCCTGGCCACCTGGGACCCCCCCCCCAGCACCTATGACCCCCATGGACACCTGGGACCCCCCCTTACACCTGGGACCCCCCCCCCCCCCGAACACCTGGGACCACCCCTGGACTCCTATGACCCCCTCAGACACCTGGGACCCCCCCCTTTATACCTGGGACCCCCCTGGACACCTGGGACCCCCCCCTGGACTCCTATGACCCCCTTGGACACCTGGGACCCCCCTGGCCACCTGAGACCCCCCCTGGACACCTGGGACCCTCCCCCCCCCCAGCACCTATGACTCCCATGGACACCTGGGACCCCCCCCCCTTTATACCTGGGACCCCCCCTGGACACCTGGGACCCCCTTGGACACCTGAGACACCCCTGGACACCTGGGACCCCCCCCCTTTATACCTGGGACCCCCCCTGGACTCCTATGACCCCCTCGGACACCTGGGAGCCCCCTGGACACCTGGGACCCTCCCCCCCCCACAGCACCTATGACCCCCATGGACACCTGGGACCCCCCCTTACACCTGGGACCCCCCCCTGGACTCCTGGGACCCCCTGGACACCTGGGACCCCCCCTTTACACCTGGGACCACCCCTGGACACCTGGGACCCCCCCCCTGGACACCTGGGACCCTCCCGCCCCCAGCACCTATGACTCCCATGGACACCTGGGACCCCCCCCCTTTATACCTGGGACCCCCCCTGGACACCTGGGACCCCCTTGGACACCTGAGACACCCCTGGACACCTGGGACCCCCCCTGGACACCTGGGACCCCCCCTCCAGCACACCTGGGACCCCCCCTGGACACCTGGGACCCCCCCTTACACCTGGGACCCCCCCTGGACACCTGGGACCCCCTCGGACACCTGGGACCCCCCCCTTTATACCTGGGACCCCCCTGGACACCTGGGACCCCCCCCTGGACACCTGGGACCCTCCCCCCCCCCAGCACCTATGACTCCCATGGACACCTGGGACCCCCCCCCTTTATACCTGGGACCCCCCCTGGACACCTGGGACCCCCCCTTTACACCTGGGACCCCCCTCCTGGACTCCTGGGACCCCCCTGGACACCTGGGACCCCCCCCCTGGACACCTGGGACCCTCCCCCCCCCACAGCACCTATGACTCCCATGGACACCTGGGACCCCCCCCCTTTATACCTGGGACCCCCCCTGGACACCTGGGACCCCCTTGGACACCTGGGACCCCCCTGGCCACCTGGGACCCCTCCCCCAGCACCTATGACCCCCATGGACACCTGGGACCCCCCCTTACACCTGGGACCCCCCCCCCCCCGAACACCTGGGACCACCCCTGGACTCCTATGACCCCCTCAGACACCTGGGACCCCCCCCTTTATACCTGGGACCCCCCTGGACACCTGGGACCCCCCCCTGGACTCCTATGACCCCCTTGGACACCTGGGACCCCCCTGGCCACCTGGGACCCCCCCTGGCCACCTGAGACCCCCTGGACACCTGGGACCCCCCTGGCCACCTGGAACCCCCCTGGTCACCTTGGACCCCCTTGGACACCTGGGACCCCCTTGGACACCTGAGACCCCCCCTGGACACCTGGGACCCTCCCCCCCCCCAGCACCTATGACTCCCATGGACACCTGGGACCCCCCCTCCAGCACACCTGGGACCCCCCTGGACACCTGGGACCCCCCCCTTTATACCCGGGACCCCCTGGCCACCTGGGACCCCCTGGCCACCTGGGACCCCCTTGGACACCTGGGACCCCCCCCTTTATACCCGGGACCCCCTGGCCACCTGGGACCCCCTGGCCACCTGGGACCCCCCTGGCCACCTGGGACCCCCCTGGACACCTGTGCCCCCCCCCCCCAGGGTTCATGGCCCCCGAGGTGCTGCGGGACGAGGAGTACGACTGCGCCGTCGATTACTTCACGCTGGGGGTGACGCTCTACGAGATGCTGGAGGCCAAGGGCCCCTTCCGGCAGCGCGGGGAGAAGGTGCCCCCCCCCCTGCCCTGGGACCCCCCACCCACCCACAGGGCCCCCAGGACCTCCCAGGAACCACCAGGGACCCCATAAGTAACACCCCAGGGCTTCCAGGAACCCTCAGGACCTCCAAGAACCTCTCAGGAACCACCAGGAACCTTCCAGGAGCCACCAGAACCCCATAATTAACACCCCAGGGCTTCCAGAACCACCCAAGATCCTCAAGAACCCCCCAGGAACCCCATAATTTCCATCCCAGGGCTTCCAGAAAACTCCAAGACCCTCAAGAACCCCTCAGGAACCCCCAAGAACCCCTCAGGAACCACCAGGAAACCCATAATTTCCATCCCAGGGCTTCCAGAAAACTCCAAGGCCCTCAAGAACCCCTCAGGAACCCCATAATTTCCATCCCAGGGCTTCCAGGAACCCCCAGGGCCCTCAAGAACCTCTCAGGAACCACCAGGAACCTCTCAGGAACCACCAGGAACCCCATAATTTCCATCCCAGGGCTTCCAGAACCACCCAAGACCCTCAAGAACCCCTCAGGAACCCCATAATTTCCATCCCAGGGCTTCCAGAAAACTCCAAGACCCTCAAGAACCCCTCAGGAACCCCCAAGAACCCCTCAGGAACCACCAGGAAACCCATAATTTCCATCCCAGGGCTTCCAGAAAACTCCAAGGCCCTCAAGAACCCCTCAGGAACCCCATAATTTCCATCCCAGGGCTTCCAGGAACCCCCAGGGCCCTCAAGAACCTCTCAGGAACCACCAGGAACCTCTCAGGAACCACCAGGAACCCCATAATTTCCATCCCAGGGCTTCCAGAACCACCCAAGACCCTCAAGAACCCCTCAGGAACCCCATAATTTCCATCCCAGGGCTTCCAGAAAACTCCAAGACCCTCAAGAACCCCTCAGGAACCCCCAAGAACCCCTCAGGAACCACCAGGAACCCCATAATTTCCATCCCAGGGCTTTCAGGAACGCCCAGAGCCCTCAAGAACTCCTCAGGAACCCCCAGGAACCTCTCAGGAACCACCAGGAAACCCATAATTTCCATCCCAGGGCTTCCAGGAACCCCCAGGGCCCTCAAGAACCCTTCGGGAACCACCAGGAACCTCTCAGGAACCACCAGGAACCCCATAGTTTCCATCCCAGGGCTTCCAAAAACCCTCAGGGCCCTCAAGAACCCCTCAGGAAGCCCCAAGAACCCCTCAGGAACCACCAGGAAACCCATAATTTCCACCCCAGGGCTTCCAGAAAGCCCCAGGACCCTCAAGAACCCTTTGGGAACCACCAGGAACCTCTCAGGAACCACCAGGAACCCCATAATTTACACCCCATGGCCTCCAGAAACCCCCAGGGCCCTCAAGAACCTGTCAGGAACCCCATAATTTACATCCCAGGGCTACCAGGAACCGCCAGGGCCCTCAAGAACCCCTCGGGAACCCCCAAGAACCCCTCAGGAACCACCAGGAAACCCATAATTTCCATCCCATGGCCTCCAGGAACCCCCAGGGCCCTCAAGAACCCCTCAGGAACCCCACAATTTCCATCCCAGGGCTTCCAGGAAGCCCCAGGGCCCTCAAGAACCCCTCAGGAACCACCAGGAACCCCATAATTTCCATCCCAGGGCTTCCAAGAACACCCAGGGCCCTCAAGAACCCCTCAGGAACCCCCAAGAACCCCTCAGGAACCACCAGGAAACCCATAATTTCCATCCCAGGGCTTCCAAGAACCCTCAGGGCCCTCAAGAACCCCTCAGGAACCACCAGGAAACCCATAATTTCCATCCCAGGGCTTCCAGAAAGCCCCAGGACCCTCAAGAACCCTTTGGGAACCACCAGGAACCTCTCAGGAACCACCAGGAACCCCATAATTTACACCCCAGGGCCTCCAGAAACCCCCAGGGCCCTCAAGAACCTGTCAGGAACCCCATAATTTACATCCCAGGGCTACCAGGAACCGCCAGGGCCCTCAAGAACCCCTCGGGAACCCCCAAGAACCCCTCAGGAACCACCAGGAAACCCATAATTTCCATCCCAGGGCTTCCAGGAACGCCCAGAGCCCTCAAGAACCCTTCGGGAACCACCAGGAACCTCTCAGGAACCACCAGGAACCCCATAGTTTCCATCCCATGGCCTCCAGGAACCCCCAGGGCCCTCAAGAACCCCTTGGGAACCACCAGGAAACCCATAATTTCCAGCCCATGGCCTCCAGGAACCCCCAGGGCCCTCAAGAACCCCTCAGGAACCCCATAATTTCCATCCCAGGGCTTCCAGGAAGCCCCAGGAAGCCCCAAGAACCCCTCAGGAACCACCAGGAACCCCATAATTTCCATCCCATGTCCTCCAGAAAGCCTCAGGACTCTCAAGAACCCCTCAGGAAGCCCCAAGAACCCCTCAGGAACCACCAGGAACCCCATAATTGTCACCCCAGGGCTTCCAGGATCCCCCAGGACCCTCAAGAACCCCTCAGGAACCCCCAGGAACCTTCCAGACTCCACCAGAAGGTCCCCAATTCCCACCCCGGGGTTCCCAGGAAGCCCCAGGTCCCTCAGGAACGCCGTCGCCCTCTCCCCCAGGTGGAGAACAAGGAGGTGACGCGACGCATCCTCCAGGACCCCGTGAGCTACTCGGAGCGCTTCAGCCCCGCGGCGCGCGCGGCCTGCGAGGGGCTCCTGGCCAAGGACGCCGCCGCCCGCCTGGGCTTCCGCGGCAACGACTGCGCCCAGGTGAAGGCGCAGCCGCTCTTCGCCGACATCAACTGGGGGCGCCTCGAGGCAGGTAACGCCCGGGGGGGGGGGGTGGGGTGGGGTGGGGGGGGACCCGAGGGGCGTCGGGGGCTCCAGGATTGAGGTTCTCAAAGGGCGTTGGGTGCCCAAGATTGGGGTCTTCAATGGGCATTGGGTGGCCAAGAGTGGGGTCTTCAATGGGCGTTGGGTGCTCCAGAACTTGGGTCTACGATGGGCGTTGGGTGGTCATGGAAGGAGCTTCCAATGGGTGTTGGGTGCTCCAGGATTGAGCTTCTCAATGGGAGTTGGGTGCCCAAGATTGGGGTCTTCAATGGGCATTGGGTGGCCAAGAGTGGGGTCTTCAATGGGCATTGGGTGGCCAAGAATGGGGTCTTCAATGGGAGTTGGGTGCCCAAGAATGGGGTCTTCAATGGGTGTTGGGGGCTCCAGGATTGAGGTTCTCAATGGGAGTTGGGTGCCCAAGATTGGGGTCTTCAATGGGCATTGGGTGCTCCAGGATTGAGGTTCTCAAAGGGCATTGGGTGGCCAAGAATGGGGTCTTCAATGGGTGTTGGGTGCTCCAGGATTGAGGTTCTCAATGGGAGTTGGGTGCCCAAGATTGGGGTCTTCAATGGGCATTGGGTGGCCAAGAGTGGGGTCTTCAATGGGCGTTGGGTGCTCCAGAACTTGGGTCTACGATATGCGTTGGGTGGTCATGGAAGGAGCTTCCAATGGGTGTTGGGTGCTGCAGGATTGAGGTTCTCAATGGGCATTGGGTGGCCAAGAATGGGGTCTCCATTGACCTTTGGCTCCCATGGAAGGGGGTCCCATGGAGAGGGGTCCAATGGAAGGGGATCCCAATGGCTGTTGGGGGTCTCCATTGACCTTTGGCTCCCATTGAAGGAGATCCCATGGAACTGGGTCCCATCATGCATTGGGTGCTCAAGGTTGGGGTCTCCATTGACCTTTGGCTCCCATGGAAGGGGGTCCCATGGAAGGGGGTCCCAGTGGGTGTTGGGTGCTCAAGGTTGGGGTCTCCATTGACCTTTGGCTCCCATGGAAGGGGGTCCCATGGAAAGGGGTCCCAGTGGGTGTCGGATCCCATGGAACTGGGTCCCATCATGCGTTGGGTGCTCAAGATTGGGGTCTCCATTGACCTTTGGCTCCCCTTGAAGGAGATCCCATGGAACTGGGTCCCATGGAAAGGGGTCCCAGTGGGTGTTGGGTGCTCAAGGTTGGGGTCTCCATTGACCTTTGGCTCCCATGGAACTGGGTCCCATGGAAGGGGGTCCCAGTGGGTGTCGGATCCCATGGAACTGGGTCCCATCATGCGTTGGGTGCTCAAGATTGGGGTCTCCATTGACCTTTGGCTCCCATTGAAGGAAATCCCATGGAACTGGGTCCCATCATGCATTGGGTGCTCAAGGTTGGGGTCTCCATTGACCTTTGGCTCCCATGGAAGGGGGTCCCATGGAAGGGGGTCCCAGTGGGTGTTGGGTGCTCAAGGTTGGCGTCTCCATTGACCTTTGGCTCCCCTTGAAGGGGGTCCCATGGAAAGGGGTCCCAGTGGGTGTTGGATGCCATGGAACTGGGTCCCATCATGCGTTGGGTGCTCAAGATTGGGGTCTCCATTGACCTTTGGCTCCCATTGAAGGAGATCCCATGGAACTGGGTCCCATGGAAGGGGGTCCCAGTGGGTGTTGGGTGCTCAAGATTGGGGTCTCCATTGACCTTTGGCTCCCCTTGAAGGGGATCCCATGGAAAGGGGTCCCAGTGGGTGTCGGATGCCATGGAACTGGGTCCCATCATGCGTTGGGTGCTCAAGGTTGGGGTCTCCATTGACCTTTGGCTCCCATGGAAGGGGGTCCCATGGAAGGGGGTCCCATGGAAGGGGGTTCCAGTGGGTGTTGGGTGCTCAAGATTGGGGTCTCCATTGATCTTTGGCTCCCATTGAAGGAGATCCCATGGAACTGGGTCCCATCATGCATTGGGTGCCCAAGGTTGGGGTCTCCATTGACCTTTGGCTCCCATGGAAGGAGGTCCCAGTGGGTGTTGGGTGCTCAAGATTGGGGTCTCCATTGACCTTTGGCTCCCCTTGAAGGGGGTCCCATGGAAAGGGGTCCCAGTGGGTGTTGGGTGCTCAAGATTGGGGTCTCCATTGACCTTTGGCTCCCCTTGAAGGGGGTCCCATGGAAGGGGGTTCCAGTGGGTTTTGGGTGCTCAAGATTGGGGTCTCCATTGACCTTTGGCTCCCATGGAAGGGGGTCCCAGTGGGTGTTGGGTGCTCAAGATTGGGGTCTCCATTGACCTTTGGCTCCCCTTGAAGGGGATCCCATGGAAGGGGTCCCAATGGGTGTCGGACCCCATGGCATTGGGTCCCATCGTACGTTGGGCATCTCCACCCACCATTGGCTTCTCCAACCCTTCCTCCCCATCACCTCCTCCCCATTGGTCGACGATGCTTTGGAGACCCCTCCTCTTCACCTCTGTGTCTCCCCCCCCCCTTGCACCCCAAGGCTTGGTGCCCCCCCCGTTCGTGCCGGACCCGCGCCGCGTCTACGCCAAGGACTTGGGTGACGTCGGGGCCTTCTCCACCGTCCGGGGCGTGGAGTTGGACGCGAGCGACGCCGCCATCGCCGACGCCTTCGCCTCGGGCACCGTCGCCGTCCCTTGGCAGGAAGAGCTCATCGAGACGGGGGTCTTCGAAGAGCTCAACGTTTGGGGGGACCCCGGCACCGTCCCCCCGGATCTGGACCCCGGGAAGGCGCCGGGCGCGGGGGGGACGCGCTCGGCCACTTGCGGCGTCCTCTGAGTGGAGGGGGTTGAGGTGGGGGTGGAAGTTGGGGTTCTTCAGCTTGAGGGGCTCCAAAGTGGGGGGTTCTTAGCTTGGGGGGGGGCAAAAATGGGGGGTCTTGACCTTGGGGGGGGTCAAAAGTTGGGGTTCTGCACTTTGGGATGTGGGGAGGGATCAGAAGTTGGGGTTCCTCAGCTTGGGGTCTTCAAAAGTTGGGGTTCCTCACCTGGAAGGGCTCTAAAGTGGGGTTTTCTCATCTTGGGGGGGGTCAAAAGTTGGGGTTCTCCACATTGGAGGGCTCAGAAATGGGGGTTCTTCAACTTGGGGAGGCTCAAAAGTTGGGGTTCTCCACGTTGGGATGTGGGGAGGGATCAAAAGTTGGGGTTCCTCATCTTGAAGGGTTCAAAAGTTGGGGTTCCTCACCTGGGGGGACTCAGAAATGGGGGTTCTTCAACTTGGGGAGGCTCAAAAGTTGGGGTTCCTCACCATGAAGGGGCTCAAAAGTGGGGGTTCTTCAACTTGAGGAGGCTCAAAAGTTGGGGTTCTCCACGTTGGGATGTGGGGAGGGATCAAAAGTTGGGGTTCCTCATCTTGAAGGGCTCAAAAATGGGGGTTCCTCATCTTAGGGGGGCTCAAAAGTTGGGGTTCCTCACCTTGAAGGGCTCTAAAGTGGGGTTTTCTCATCTTGGGGGGCTCAAAAGTTGGGGTTCCTCACCTGGGGGGGTCAAAAATGGGGGTTCTTCAACCTGGGGGGTCTCAAAAGTTGGGGTTCTGCACTTTGGGATATGGGGAGGGATCAAAAGTTGGGGTTCTTCATCTCGGGGGGGGCTCAAAAGTTGGGGTTCTCCACCTTTAGGGGTCAAATTGGGGGTTCTTGACCCTGGGGGGCTCAAAAGTTGGGGTTCCTCACCTTGAAGGGGCTCAAAAGTTGGGGTTCCTCACCTGGGGGGGGGTCAAAAATCGGGGTTCCTCAACTTGGGGAGGCTCAAAAGTTGGGGTTCTCCACTTTGAGACACGGAGAGGGTTCAAAAGTTGGGGTTCCTCATCTTGAGGGCCTCAAAAGTTGGGGTTCTCCACCTTGAGGGGCTCAAATTGGGGGTTCTTCAACTTGGGGGGGCTCAAAAGTTGGGGTTCTGCACTTTGGGATGTGGGGAGGGCTCAAAAGTTGGGGTTCCTCACCTTGAAGGGGCTCAAAAATGGGGTTTCCTCATCTTGGGGAGCTCAAAAGTTGGGGTTCCTCAGCTTGGGGTCTTCAAAAGTTGGGGTTCCTCACCTGGGGGGGGTCAGAAATGGGGGTTCCTCAACTTGGGGAGGCTCAAAAGTTGGGGTTCTGCACTTTGGGATATGGGGAGGGATCAAAAGTTGGGGTTCTTCATCTCGGGGGGGGCTCAAAAGTTGGGGTTCTCCACCTTTAGGGGTCAAATTGGGGGTTCTTCAACTTGGGGGGGCTCAAAAGTTGGGGTTCCTCACCTTGAAGGGGCTCAAAAGTTGGGGTTCCCCACCTTGGAGCATGGGGGGGGGGGGCTCAGAAATGGGGGTTCCTCACCTTGGGGGGGGTCAAAATGATGGGGGGAGGGGTGCTTGGGGACACCCCAAAACCCAAACTCCTCCTCCCCCCCCCCCCCAAAGTCCCCTTCCAAATTGGGGACCCCTCCCCCACCTCAGGGTGAGTCTTTGGCCCCTCCCCCCAAAAGGGACCCCCCCCCGGGGTTTGGGGGTGCCGCCCCCCCCTTCCCCTCCCCCCCCCCCATTTGCAATAAATCGTGGTCGTCGCTGCTTTCTGGGGGGGCTTTGGTTTTGGGGACCCCCCCAGTGCCCCCCAATATCTCCCCAATGTTCCCAATTGCCCCCCCAATGTCCCCCAATGCCCCTTTTTGCCCCCCAATATCCCCAAATGCCCCCCCGATGCCCCCAAGGACCCCATTGCCCCCCCAATGTCCCCCAATACCCCCCCAGTGCCCCCCAATACCCCCCTAACGCCCCCCCACTGCCCCCCCACTGTCCCCCAATACCCCCCCAATGCCCCCCCTCTGCCTCTCAATGTCCCCATTGCCCCCCCAAAGTACCCCCAATAACCCCCCATTGTCCCCAATTGCCCCCAATGTCCCCAATTGCCCCCCTCAATGTCCCCCAATATTCCCCAATGCCCCCCAATTTCCCCCCCACTGCCCCCCATTGCCCCCCAATGCCCCCCAATTGCTCCCCAATGCCCCCCCATTGACCCCCAATGTCCCCCAGTGCCCCCCAAAATCCTCCAATGCCCCCCCGAATGCCCCCCAATGCCCCCAATTGCCCCCATTGCCCCCAATGTCCCCCAGTGCCACCCAATATTGCCCCCAATGGCCCCCCATTGCCCCCCGATGTCCCCCAGTGCCCCCCAATATCCTCCAATGCCCCCCGAATGCCCCCAATTGCCCCTCACTAGCCCCCAATATCCCCCCAATGCCCCCGATGTCCCCCACTGCCCCCCAAAATCCCCCCAATTCCCCCATTGCCCCCCCACTGCCCCCGATGTCCCCCATTGCCCCCCAATATCCCCCTAATGCCCCCTCACTGCCCCCCAATATCCCCCCCATTGCCCCAATATCCCCCCAATTCCCCCCATTGCCCCCGAATGCCCCCCCACTGCCCCCCCAATGTCCCCAATTGCCCCCGATGTCCCCCAGTGCCCCCCAATATCCCCCCATTGCCCCCCCAATGTCCCCAATTGCCCCCGATGTCCCCATTGCCCCCCAATATCCCCCCCATTGCCCCCAATATCCCCCCCAATTCCCCCCATTGCCCCCGAATGCCCCCCCACTGCCCCCCCAATGTCCCCAACTGCCCCCGATGTTCCCCATTGGCCCCCAATATCCCCCCACTGCCCCCCCATTGCCCCCCAATGTCCCCAATTGCCCCCGATGTCCCCCATTGCCCCCCAATATTCCCCCATTGCCCCCAATATCCCCCTAATGCCCCCTCAGTGCCCCCCAATATCCCCCCCATTGCCCCCAATATCCCCCCCAATTCCCCCCATTGCCCCCGAATGCCCCCCCACTGCCCCCCCAATGTCCCCAACTGCCCCCGATGTCCCCAATTGCCCCCCAATATCCCCCCATTGCCCCCAATATCCCCCCAATTCCCCCCATTGCCCCCCCAATTGCCCCCGATGTCCCCCATTGCCCCCGATTGCCCCCCCATTGACCCCCAATATCCCCCCAATATCCCCCATTGCCCCCCCACTGCCCCCAATATCCCCCCAGTGCCCCCCAATATCCCCCCAATTCCCCCCATTGCCCCCCCAATGTCCCCAATTGCCCCCGATGTCCCCCATTGCCCCCCAATATCCCCCCCCATTGCCCCCAATATCCCCCCCAATTTCCCCCATTGCCCCCGAATGCCCCCCCACTGCCCCCCCAATGTCCCCAACTGCCCCCGATGTCCCCAATTGCCCCCCAATATCCCCCCACTGCCCCCCCATTGCCCCCCAATGTCCCCAATTGCCCCCGATGTCCCCCAGTGCCCCCCAATATTCCCCCATTGCCCCCAATATCCCCCCAATTCCCCCCATTGCCCCCGAATGCCCCCCAATGTCCCCAATTGCCCCCCAATACCCCAATTCCCCCCATTGCCCCCCCACTGCCCCCCAACTGCCCCCGATGTCCCCCATTGCCCCCCAATATCCCCCCAATTCCCCCCATTGCCCCCCCACTGCCCCCCAACTGCCCCCGATGTCCCCATTGCCCCCAATATCCCCCCAATTCCCCCCATTGCCCCCCCACTGCCCCCCAATTGCCCCCGATGTCCCCATTGCCCCCAATATCCCCCCCAATTCCCCCCATTGCCCCCGAATGCCCCCCCACTGCCCCCCCAATGTCCCCAACTGCCCCCGATGTCCCCAATTGCCCCCCAATATCTCCCCAACTGCCCCCGATGTCCCCAATTGCCCCCCAATATCCCCCCAATTCCCCCCCATTGCCCCCCCAATTGCCCCTAATATCCCCCCACTGCCCCCCAATATCCCCAATTGCCCCCCAATATCCCCCCCATTGCCCCCAATATCCCCCCCAATTCCCCCATTGCCCCCCCAATTGCCCCCCGATGTCCCCCATTGCCCCCGAATGCCCCCCCATTGACCCCCAATATCCCCCCAATATCCCCCATTGCCCCCCCCACTGCCCCCCCCACTGCCCCCAATATCCCCCCCAGTGCCCCCCCAATATCCCCCCAATTCCCCCCATTGCCCCCCCAATGTCCCCAATTGCCCCCGATGTCCCCCAGTGCCCCCCCAATATCCCCCTATTGCCCCCCCCAATGTCCCCCAATTGCCCCCCGATGTCCCCATTGCCCCCCCAATATCCCCCCCCATTGCCCCCAATATCCCCCCCAATTCCCCCCATTGCCCCCGAATGCCCCCCCCACTGCCCCCCCCAATGTCCCCAATTGCCCCCGATGTCCCCCATTGGCCCCCAATATCCCCCCACTGCCCCCCCATTGCCCCCCAATGTCCCCATTTGCCCCCGATGTCCCCCCATTGCCCCCCAATATTCCCCCATTGCCCCCAATATCCCCCTAATGCCCCCTCTGTGCCCCCCAATATCCCCCCCATTGCCCCCAATATCCCCCCCAATTCCCCCCCATTGCCCCCGAATGCCCCCCCACTGCCCCCCCCAATGTCCCCAACTGCCCCCGATGTCCCCAATTGCCCCCCCAATATCCCCCCAATTCCCCCCACTGCCCCCCCAATTCCCCCCATTTCCCCCCCAATGTCCCCAATTGCCCCCGATGTCCCCATTGCCCCCAATATCCCCCCCCATTGCCCCCAATATCCCCCCAATTCCCCCCATTGCCCCCCCACTGCCCCCCAATTCCCCCCACTGCTCCCCAAAGTCCCCCCGATGTCCCCATTGCCCCCCAATCCCCCCCATTGCCCCCCAATCCCCCCCCATTGCCCCCCAAATCCCCTCCCCCCCGCCCCTCCCCCCCCCTTTTTTTTTTTTTTCACCATTTTCACTTTTTTCACCGGTTTTTTTTTTTTTTTTTTGCAGCTTTTTTTTTTTTTTCTTTTCTTTTTTTTTTTTTTTTCTTTTTCTTTGCTCCCCGCGGGGGGGGAGGGGCGGGGGGGGGAGGGGCGGAGTCAGTAGCAAACGCGGCCACGAAAGTGCAAAGGGGGGGGGGGGGAGGGGCCGCGGGGGGGAGGGGATGAGGAGGGAGGGGAGGGGAGGGAGGGGGAGCCTTGCACGAGGAGGGGGGGGGGGGGGGTGTCTTGCACGAGGACAGAGCTCGGGCAAGGATGGGCCTTGCACGAGGGCTTTGCACGAGGACCCTGCTCGCACGAGGATGGGCCTTGCACGAGGATGGGGCTCGTGCAAGAGTGGCCCTTGCACAAGGAACCACCTTGCACGAGGACGGGCCTTGCACAAGGGCCCTGCTCACACGAGGAAGGGCCTTGCACGAGGATCCACCTTGCATGAGGAAGGGCCTTGCACGAAGAACCTGCTCACACGAGGATGGGCCTTGCACGAGGATGGGGCTCGTGCAAGAGTGGCCCTTGCACAAGGAACCACCTTGCACGAGGATGGGCCTTGCACGAGGATGGGCCTTGCACAAGGGCCCTGTTCACACGAGGAAGGGCCTTGCACGAGGATCCACCTTGCACGAGGATGGGCCTTGCACAAGGGCCCTGTTCACACGAGGAAGGGCCTTGCACAAGGAACCCGCTCACACGAGGATGGGCCTTGCACAAGGGCCTCGCACGAGGATGGGCCTCGTGCAAGAGTGACCTTTGCACGAGGAACCACCTTGCACAAGGGCCTTGCACGAGGGCTCTGCTCACACGAGGATGGGCCCTGTGCAAGAATGGGCCTTGCACAAGGGCAGAGCTCGTGCAAGGATGGGCCCTGGCACGAGGAAGTGCTTTGCACAAGGCCCATCCTTGCACAAGCAGGGTCCTTGCACAAGAGCAGCCCCTGTGCAAGGAGCCTTGCACGTGTGTGGGGGGGGGCAGCCTTGCACAAGAGCTGGGGGGCCGTGGGGTGGGCTGGGCGTGTGTTGCACGAGGCTGGGCCTTGCACGGGGATGATGGCGTGAGGGGGGGGGCCTTGCACGGGGAGGGGGGAGTGCGGGGGGAGGGGCAGCACGGGGGGGGAGGGGCCGTGCAACGCACGAGGACGCTCCTTGCACACTCACTTCCTTGCACGAGGACCCCCTTTCACACTCAACTTGCACGAGCCCCTCTTGCACACTCGCTCCTTGCACAAGGCCCCCCCTTTGCACAAGGATCCCTTTGCACACTCACCTCGCACTCTCACTCCTTGCACAAGGAGCCCCCCTTGCACAAGGAGCCCCTTTGCACACTCACCTTGCACAAGGCCCCCCCTTGCACTCTCACTCCTCACACAAGGATCCCCCTTGCACGACCCTCCCTTGCACCCTCACCTTGCACAAGGCCCCCCCTTTGCACGAGGATCCCTTTGCACACTCACCTTGCACACTCACTCCTTGCACAAGGATCCCCTTGCACGACCCTCCCTTGCACCCTCACCTTGCACAAGGCCCCCCCCTTTGCACGAGGATCCCTTTGCACACTCACCTTGCACTCTCACTCCTTGCAGAAGGATCCCCCTTGCACCCTCACCTTGCACAAGACCCCCCTTTGCACACTCCCCTTGCACAAGGACCCCCCCTTGCACACTCACTCCTCGCACTCGTGCATTGCACAAGGGCCCCCCCTCCCCCCCAGGGGCCGGCGCTGCCGGAAGGTGCCAAAAGGGGGGGGGGGGGGGGGGGCGAGTTTGGGGGGGCCCGGGGGGGGGGGGATGGGGGGGGCCACACCCCGATATTGGGGGGGGGGGGGGGCCCTGGAAGGGGGCGTTTGGGGGTGCAAATTGCGGGGGGGGGGGCAATAGTGGGGGTCCCTATACTGGGGGGGGGGAGGGGCCCATACTGGGAGGGGTCCCTTATACTGGGGGGGTCCCCATTCTTTGGGGGGGGGGGTCTGGTGGGATCCCCAGTTCTGGGGGTTCCCCTCTACC
>JAUMJJ010001251.1:0-21957 GCA_033556795.1 Tapera naevia | reverse complement strand
CCCCCTCCCGCCGTCACGCGCGCCTGGGGCGGTTTCCTCACCGCGCGGCGCCCCCCGTGTGACGTCAGCGCTCGCGCTCCCCCCCAACGGCCCTCGGAGGGGCAGCCCCGCCCCCTCCCGTGAGTGACGGCCGCACGAGCCAGTGAGAAGCGAATGACCCGCGAGTGACGCGCCTCGTGACCAATGGCGAGGGGCGGAGGGGAGCGAGGGGGCGGGCCCTGGCGGGCGGGGCGGGCTGCGGCCGCGCCTGTCAGCGGGGCGGGCGGCGGGATGGCGGCGCTCTACGCCTGCACCAAGTGCCACCAGCGCTTCCCGTTCGAGGCGCTCAGCCAGGGCCAGCAGCTCTGCAAGGTGCGGGGCGGGCGGCGGGGACCGGGGCTGCCCGGCAGGGAGCGGCCTGGGGCGGCGGGGAGGGGCGGCTTGCGAGGGGGCGGTTTGTGAGGGGGGGGCTTGGGGAAGGCCTGGGGGGTAATTAAGGGCTGTTAATGAGGAGGCCCTGGGGGTATTTAGGGGAGGCTGAGGGCTGGTGGTGGTTATTTGGGGTCGGAGGGTACAGTGTGGGCAGGTTAGGGATGTGTGGGTGGGGTCTGGGAGCTTTTGGGGCTGGAGTCACGGTGAGGGGTAGCTGATAGAGCCTGGGGGCTGGATGCATTGAGGGGGGGATTGGAAGAGCCTGGGGGCTGTTGGAGGGAGTGGAGGCATTGGGGAAGGGGCAGCTGGTAGAGCGAGGGGGTGTGGTGTTGAGGCTTAATAGGGAAGCTATTTGTCAGGGGAACCTGAGGGCACTGAAGGCTGTTTGGGGGGAAGCTGGGGGTGTTTGAAGGGTATTGGAGATGGCATCGTGAGGGGAAACTGGGGGAGAGGTGGGTGCTGTTTGTGAGGGGAGGCCTGAGGGGCTGTTTGTGAGGGAGACTGTTAGTAAAGAGAGAGGCTTGGGGACATCTAGGGAGGCCTTATGGTGTCTTGAAGGAGGGGGGTGGGTTTTAGGGGACGGTCTGGGTGGGAGGGGAAGAATGAGATCAGGGTTGAGATAAGGAATAGGGGGGAGGAAATAGCTTAGCCTGGAATTGCTATGGGGAGATTGGGCAAAGCAGGTGAGTGCAGAGGAACCTCAGAAGCGTAGGGTGAGAGGAGAGCAGGGCTGGAGGCACTGCGGGCACAGGAAGTTCGTGGAGGGCAGAGGTGTGAATAACTGTGTGAGGACTCTGTGTTCCTGCCCTGGGAGGTGAGGCCAACCACCGTGACCCTTGTCTGTGGGCGTTGGGGACAAATAACCACTTGTTATGAATCTCAGTTTACTTCTGGCTCACCTGTGACACATGCCATTCCCCTTGCCCTTCCTCTGCTCTTGATCCTTGCAAGTGCAGTGTGACTGTACAGGGAGGAAACGTTTTGAGTTTGACAGATGTGTGTGCATGTGGTGGGGGTGGAGGCAAGGAGGTGATCTGGGATTTTGGGGAATGGTGTGTGGGAGAAGCACTGTGTTTCACCAAAAGTTTCCATTGTTACAGGAGTGCCGGATCGCGCATCCCATTGTTAAATGCACTTACTGCAGGACTGAATTCCAGCAGGAAAGGTAAATGGAGCTGGGGAGACCAATGTTTGCTTTAGAACAGACACACCTGGAGAACTGTAGTGTTTCCACATCTTTGCTGACTGAGCCCTAACCTGTCGATTGTTGCTGTGGAAAGCTTGGCAGAGCTGAGGCCTTCTTCAAAGCTCTGCTGAGTGAATTCCTATGCCTCTGCAGTGTCCTTAGCTTTACACCTTTGGCTTGGCTTTTATTTTTGGACAGTGCTCAGATATGTCTTCCAGTGAAGGATCTGAGTGCGTCTTCCCATAAGTTTTCCTCTTAATCTGATTTTTGGTATCCATAAATTATTTCCTAATGTGCTTCCTTTAGCTGTGCTTTTGCATTTTTGCAAGTTATGTAGTGTAGGGAGGAAGGATGGGCAAGTAAACCCAGTAGCTGCGTGCAAGGTGTTCTTTCCTGTGTTTGTTGGATGAGTGTCCTGACCTGCTTTGCCCTTGTCATCCAGACCTCCTCCAGATCTGAGGCTGTCACCGATGCTGAATCATGCCTGCTGCCAATTAGCCGGTGATCAGACTCCTGTGTTTGTAAGGGCAAAAACCTGGTGTCATCTGGGGATGCCTTAATTAAAAGATACCTCCCAGTAATGCCACTTTTTGGCAAATTATCCTCAACCAGATGGGGATAGGAAATGCACTTTGACATCCGAGTCCCTAGTGAAGATGAATACAGTCTCACCACTAGAGATGGAGCCTAGGGGGGATGGGGATTGGAACCACAGAGGTTTAATTTTCCTTGGGAAGTGTTAATGGAATGATCTGTCCTTCTTTTTAACAGCAAAACCAACACAATATGCAAGAAGTGTGCTCAGAATGTGAAGCTTTACGGCACAGTAAGTGAGCGGGACTCATTTCACCAGCCTCTTCTCCTTTCATCTTTCTTGTCTTTATCCTGCTGGATCCTGGAGCAGTTTATGGGCTGGCTCTGTTATAATAGCATGACTGATCAATAATATACAGGTCCCTCAAGCGTGAAGCTTTTACTGTTCTTTTAGTATGAAAAAGAGCAACTCTGCATCATTTTAGGCCAGGAAATGAACTATTCAATACCCAGTTGAAACAAGGGCATGCTTACACAAACTGAGACTGCTGCAGGAAGTGGGGATAAATCTTTTTTAACTGCTTGTCTGAAACCTGAAAAAGAGGTTTTGATTGTTTCTGTTTTATGTTTCTGTCTAGATTTATGAAATCTATAGATTTCATAGCACTTGATAAATGGTCTGGGTGCTGTGGCTAAATACACTTTGCGAGAGAGCAGGGATCCAAATGGGAGTTACATCTGCTGGATCAGCAGTAGGATTAGCTTGGAATGGGAAAATAAAGGCTTTGAAGTGATGGGGAGAAGGGGAAATAAATTAATGTAATTAGAAGGCACTGCTGTATCGTTTGTTCTTGATTTTGCAGCCAAAGCCCTGCCAGTACTGCAACATAATCGCAGCGTTTATTGGAAACAAGTGCCAGCGTTGCACGAACTCTGAAAAGAAGTATGGACCTCCACACTCCTGTGAGCAGTGCAAGCAGCAGTGTGCATTTGACCGGAAGGATGACAGAAAGAAGGTCTGTATTGCTGTAAAAATGGGACAAAAAAGGTAAAAGTGCTGATCACGGTGATTTTTCCTTCTCCTTGACATCTTCTCCAGCATTTCACAAGAGGCATCTCTTTGTTATGAAGTGGTTTTCAGGTGTTGAGCTTTGCTGTGGGAGCTGCGTTTTGGAGCTGTTTAATCTCTGAGCTCCTCTGCCCCTTTGCCAGATCTGTTGAGAAAGGTCTCTCTTTTGTGGTCTCAGGGTAGGTGGACTGGCAAAGGAGAAGGGGCCTCTGAGTGAATTATGAGGTGCCTGCTCAGGAAGAGGGATAGAAACAATATTTGTGCCATAGCCTGTGGAGCTGGAAGTGTTGTAACTCCACCAGGAAACTTATTCCATGACTTCTGCACACCCTTTGCTTAAAGAACCTCTTAAGTACTCTGTAGGAGGTGTGCATTTCTAAGTCCTGCTTCCTCCAGGCTATGAACATCTATTTTTCTCTTGGGGTGCTGCACTGGTAATCCCTGTCCTGCTGATCCTCCTCGAGCAAAGACTCTTGCTGTTTTTATCTCCAGTGATGTGTCCCGTACCATTCCTTGGTGTTGCTTTGACAGGAATCCCACTGGTAAATGAGTGCTGTAAGACAGTCTGCAAGCAAAGCCTGGCACAGACTGTAGTTACAATAGATTAGCTGCTGCTAATGAGCACTGTCTGCATTGCACCAGCTGTGCAAAATGTACTTCTTGCCCTTTCCAGCCACTCAAGGGATCCTTTTTGAATTGCTGCTTGTTTGTATGTGATCTTAAACCTGAAGGTGCTGGTTTGTGGGCAGAAATCAAGACCAAAACTTCTCTTTCCCTCTCACCTTCCAGGTGGATGGGAAGCTGCTGTGCTGGTTGTGCACGCTGTCCTACAAACGGGTCCTGCAGAAGACCAAAGAGCAGTGCAAACACTTGAGCAGCTCTTCCCGGGCAAGCCTGCAGGAGAAGGAACAGTACAGCAGGCTCAGCAGTGGCAGCCACTACAACAGGTAACCTGCACGAGGGTGTTTTGATGGCAAACAAGGTGCCTGGCTGCTCCAGGCTTCCTGAAGCAACTGGGAGAAGCGCCTGGGGGCTCACTACCTTGGTGATGGGATTTGGCAGTCTGTTTAGGACAGTCTGGCTAAGTCAGGCTTTGCTAATCTGCAAACCCCACTGTGCTGAAGCAGACTGGTAGTCAGACAGCGCTTCGTAGTGATTGGATTTACTGAACCTGGACAGAGTTAAAGCCAAATTGCATTTGTAAACTTCAATAATTGAAATCTAGATTTTAAGCATGAGTTCTTCACCTACGTACTGATCTGACTGACGCATTGTTTTCTGTTTATTTTTAGTCTCCAGCTACTCTTCAAGGAATGAATTTTTTTATCATTATTTCTTGCACTAGGAAATATTGTTTTAGTAGGTTCAAAGTGAGTGGGAATATTTACCTGCTTCTCTTAGACTACAAGTCATTCAGGTTCTGACATACAATTTCCTTGTGTTTCTAGCCAGAAAACCTTATCCACCTCCTCTATTCAGAATGAAATCCCAAAGAAGAAAGCCAAGTTTGATGCCATATCTGCCAATGGTGACAGGTGAGCCTGTTACATGGGGAAATTGGGGTTGGGTGGCCTTGTTTGCTGAGTTTATGTAAGAGTTCTATGCAAATAGGAGGTATCTCTTGTGCTGGAGCAGGGATCTTGGGCTTTGGGACCTCGAGGGGCTGCCTTAGCAGCTTTCCTGGCAAGCCTTGGCATTTAGACCTAGGTTTGAAGAGGAAATGAATACCTAGTGCCTGTACCTGGCTAGAAGAGAAACTGCTTGTTGGCAGGGCTTCCCAGCAGTTAGAAGAACTGCAGCCAGATCAGCTTTATTCTCTCTACAGTTACAGGGAGAAGGGGGTGGTGTTGGCTGTGCTGTAGGGTCAACGTCTGTAGGTTTTGGCCTTTTGGGGCTGATGTGCAGGGAAACAGCCTCAGAGGAGAGGATGGAGACCCACCTTCCATTTCCCCTCCTGATTGCTGGGGGGAGGGACAAGCAGTTAAAAACTTTGCTTAAAAGCATCCAAACCCATTCTGCTCTCTGTGCTGGATTATGTTGGCTGCAGCCACATGTGCAGCAAAAAGGGAGTCCTTAGCAGAAATGGGAGATTGAGATTTATTTTTTTTTTCCAGTCTTGCACATGCACATTTTCATTCCTGCCTTTCCTCTCTGATTCTCAGCGTTCCTTCCTCTCCCGAGATGCTTTGCCCCCCTTCCCAGAGTGCCCCATCCACGCTGGCGCAGTGGGCTGCTTCCCAGCAGAGTCTCGGTGCCCACCATTGTCCTGTTTCTCAAGGCACTGACATCTGGAAGTGAGATCGCCTGCTGTTTTCTCCCCTCTTGCCCTTCCTCCCTGGGAAATGTCTCCACAAGGAAACTGTCCCTCTCCATGGATCTCTTTCCAAAGAGCAGTGAATTGGGAGCACAGACTAAAGCATAGGCTTGTTAGTGCCAAAGGGTCTGTTAAAGCCACTGGTAATTAATTAATCGCTGCCTATCTTGAAGATAAGACACTCATGATCACATCTGTCCTATGGATACTGTTGGTACCTTATTGATATTTGTTAAATGCTACGATGGGAAATAGAGCTTAAATGATTTTGTAGGGTAGTGGTTCCCACAGGGTGGGAAGACCATTTATCAGTTAAAAGTTGGAAAAATGTAAGGATTAACTGTGGCCTGGAGCACAGAGTGATCAGAGAATTCATATGACTCTTCAGTGGAGCCAGAGGAGAGACTGGAGACACTGGTAGAACCAGTGCAGCCCATCATTACCTTCCCTCTAGAGCCCTGCTGAGGCTCCTGCTCACCTATTAAGGCTGCTCTCTGGGTGATTTTACAGAACCAGATACCTTTATTTGCTCACTAAAGCCTGGGCTGAGACCTAACAAGTCATTGTAACGAGCCTGCTAGCTTGAAAATATCCAGGGAGGTCCCGTGCTCTGGCACTAGTAGCTCAGCCACTCATTTGCAAAACAGGAACGCAGGTTTAGGGCAATCAAATCCCTTAATTTCTGTTTGCTCTTGTGTCAGACATCAGTCTGGCTCCTGCCAAGGCTGTACTCCTTGTCACAGACTTTTTTGATGAATCCCAGTACCAAACTGTGTGTAATTTTAGCAGCTACTGAAGAACTCCAGCAACGTGCTATAGAAAAGGCAAGCTGCAGCTGCCTCAAATAGACACAAGGCTGTGTTTCTTGAGTGGAACAATAATAGTGGTTTGTTAGGTGCAGTTTTGGAGTTGTTGGGTTTTTTTGGAGAGGATGAACCCTCCCCTCTTGCAGATTGTCCTCCCCAAGTCAACCTGGAGCCTGGGTGACAGCCAGAGTGTGGACTCTGCTGCTTGTGTTTGCCAGCAGTGTGGTCTGGAGTGGGGTGAGACGCAGCCAGGACCTCTTCACTTGCTGAGATCAGCCACAGCTTTCTGTACAGCGTGTCGTGGCTCCAGCCAAACTTCTTTGCAGCCTTCAGCTGGGCAAAATTTGGGCACACTCAAGCTCGGCTGACTTTGGCAAAACCTCCAAAAGAGCCCAGCTTATCTCAGATTGTTGCTTCCTAGCGGATACAATAGGAAATCCTTTACTGTGTCTTACTAAATGTTTTGCTCACGTGTCTTGGAGTGGATGTTGCTCCCAGTGGCTCTGATAGAGGAACTGAGTGATTTGCAATGGCCATTGAATGGCTGGTATTCAGTGGTTCATTCTAGGTGAGCTCTGCAAGGAACTAACAGCACCAGCCCTGCATCACCTTGCCTTTCCAGTCCCCCCTGTCCTACCCGTGCCTCTCAGTCCTGGGGTGCCCCTGCATGTGTGAGCACCCCAGCTTCTTCTCCAGCCTCTGGTGCTCTGCTGGTCCTGATCTGGGTGGTGCTTTGTGCCCCACCTTCTTGTGCAAACACTGCTGGAGGTGTTTTTATGTTCCAGACTCTGCAAATGAACATGCATGTTCCTTCTTCTGTGACTGTAGACGAGGTGCTAAATAGTGCTTTTAACACCAGGCAAGGCTGAGCACTGATGCTGGAGGATGCTGAGCAGCAGAGTTCATTTAGTAAAAAGGCTCTAATTTGCACAGAAAACTCCTGGCCTGTGCTTTAAGCACTGGGATTTGGGCTCAGCTGTGCCTGCTTTTGGTGCTGGTAGAGGAGGTTTAAGCTCAGGTGCTCCTTCCTGTCAATCTGCATGGATTGCTGCACGTGGTGGGTGTTTTTGTCAAAGGTGAGACTGGGATGCTGGCTCGGTCAGCCTGCTCTGTCCCTCTTTGTGCTGGCCTGACTTGAATAGCAAAACCTTTAAAGCACAGCATTAATTTTGCCTAATTCCAGCCATTTAACAGGTGTAGAGTTTAAGGTGGTGATTTTGGTTTCTTTTCCACTCAATAGAGAGAGGCAGGTGTCTTTGGAAGAGCTCCATTTTCCCCCTCTATCTCCATTGAAAGCACCAGGAGCTCATTAATTCACTCTAATTAGAGGCATGACTATTGGACTAGAGAGCACATGTCCCCCTGACCTATCCCATGGGGCAGAGCCCCAGGGGATGGAGTTTATTTGTAGGGGAAGTGGCTTTTTTTTGTTTGTTTGATTGTTTTAATTCTTAATCAGTTTGTTAAAGGAGTAGAGCAATGTGTTTGGCAGTTTTTCTTCTCATTTTGGAGTCTCAGGCTGCTTCCTTAATGCAGGGTTAAAGACAGAGAAACCTTTTGTCACTAAGTTGTCTCTCTTTCAAAAAAAAAATAGGGGAATTAAAAAGCTTTCTTCAATTAGCATCTTGACACACTGGAGGGTGAATTTTGGACAGGAAAATGCCTGCCTGGGCTCAGGTACTTGGTGGGAGGGGGTGCCTGGGTGCTGTGAGCCTGCCCTAACCCACTTGTGGGTGAAGGCACTGTGGCAGGAGGTGTCCCTGAAGCCCTGGGCTCTCTGGAAGGTGACCTGCCCATCCCTTCTCCCCGCTGGGTGGCAGGGCTGGCTCTCACCTTCTCCACTCCACAGCGAGTTCTGCAACAGCAGCTTGCCAAGGAGGGAATTTTTCCTGCTGGAGCTGCTCAGGGAAATGTAAGCATCACATCTTGATCACCCCAGGCTATGGCAGGAGGAAAGCTTGCCTGGGCAAAGGAATGGTGTAAGCAAGAGTTTGGTTTTAGCCAGAGGGAAGTGTAGAGGAACCATTTTTTACTCTGTAGAGGCTGCTTTTTTTTCTTTCTCCTCCCCAGCATATTTGCACTGAGTGGGAAATTAAAGTAAAATGCTTGCACACAGAAAGGTGCTGAAGCACCCACCATCATCTTGCACAGCCTGTACTTGAGGAAATTGCACTTGGGAACAGTTTTTTTTTTAAATGGTACTTTCTGCTAGCGTGTGCTTGTGAACCTCTTCTGCCTCAAAAGATGTCCCAGCGTGACAAGCACAGAGTTAGGTCTTGTGTGCCCAGACACCTGACACATCTCATGGTGTGGGCTCTGCTCTCAGCATGTTTTAACCATGCAGGGCTCTTCCACCATGGGCTGCTCCCTGCAGCTCTGAGTATTCCTTTGCCAAGCTTTCTCTCCCAGTGCTGCAGGGCTGTCCTGTGACTTTCAGATCTGTAAAGCTGCCCCTGCTTGGTTTCTCTCTGTAGATCCCCAGCTCAGTGGTGAAAAGAGCCTTTTCTTCTGTATCCTTGCTAACTGGTCCAATGACTGCAGACTGTGCTTTTAATTAGGAAACAGATTATTTCCAGGTGCCAGAGGAGACTCATGCATGGGGTGGCCCCCACTATACTCTGACTCGCTGCATGGATGGGGGACTGGAGCACAGAGGTGGCAGAACATTCCAGAGGGGCGGTGATTGGGGTTCACACCACACCCTCACTGATCTGCTGCATCTCTCTGCTTTGGAGCTGAATGCAGGCTTTAGGACATGGATTGACCTACTCTGGAGGCTTTAAAAAATGTCAGGCTTCAGGTAATCCTGGCTGTTTATCTTTATGGCAGCGGTGCCGTCTGATAACAGCCAGACCTGAAGTAATCTCCAAGGTGAAGCTTTGTAGCCTTATTACTGTCAGATTTTTATACAGCAGTTTCAGGTGTGTGCAACTGAAAATGTGTTGACCTTTTAGCACTGAGAGATAAAAATCAGGCTTGCCATCACAGCGGTGAGGAACAGAAGGCAGGCAGGGATCAGGTGAGCTCCCTGGGCCTGTGGCTGCAGGCTGTCCTATCTCATGATCTGAAACAGTCCTGTAGTGCCAGACTCTGTGTTGCTGCCCAGATCACTGGGTATCTCATTGGGAGGTTTGTGAATTACCAGCACAGGCGAGTGACTCATGTCCAGATAAGTTTTCAGCTGGTTACTTAGGCTTAGAGTATCTAGTTGTGTCCAAGTGGTGTGCTCAGCTATTTCCCTGTCTTCCTGGAGAGTTTTTCCTACTCTGAAGTGCTAACAAAGCTTTTTCCTAAACTGCCAGTTCACAGTGGAATCAAAATACCAAAGTCCAGCATGTCTTTGTACCCCTTTTCCCTGCTGAGGCCAGTGCTGACTTCAATCCAGGTGTTGTTTGTGTAACTTGAGGTTATTTGTTTCTCTTTCACGTTCCCTCCTTGCCAGAAAGTTTGTTTACAAAGTTTTGCAGTACATCCAAGGAACTGCCTGTGAGGAGAGAGGGTTCCCAAGTGGTACATAAAGTTCTGTTAGCTCTCAGATTGCTGTTCTTGACTCTAATTTGAAGAGGGATCCTTGCTGTTTGGTTGCTGCAGACATTGGCTGATGTTCAGGAGTGCTGGGCCCGTGCTGATTGTGCAGTAATACAACTCAATATACGACACGTAATCCCTCTTGCTCGTCCTACCATGTAGTTCCCAAATTCCATGTAGCATCCAGGGCAGGGATATAGGTAACACCTGCATTCAAGGAGCATTTGGAGGACACAATGTGTGCTATGACATAATTCCCATTTTCCTTCAGTTGCTATCTGTGGGAGTTTCCCTGCCTTAGTGAAAAGAAGAGGTCATGATGAGAGTCTTTCCCTCTTCTCTGTTGCAGCTTTTCCCCAGACCTTGCCCTGGACTCTCCTGGCACTGACCACTTTGTCATCATTGCCCAGCTGAAGGAGGAGGTGGCTACTTTAAAAAAGATGCTGCACCAGAAAGATCAGATGATTTTGGAGAAGGAGAAGAAGGTACAGCCCTTGGCTTGTGTCCCCCCACAGCCTGCTGACACGTTCACACAGATCACTCTCCGGCGGAGCCTGGCTTTTTGTCTCAGAGTGAGGAGGAGAGTTTCTGGCTGTTTCCAGGCTGTCTCCGTTCCAAAGTTGAGGCATTCTGGACTCAGCTAGGTCTTTATTTCCTAAAAGGTCATTTTCTGACTACTGTCTGAGACCTCTGTGTGGGTCAAGACTGGGAAAAAACACACTGCTTCTTTCAGAAAGGCAGCCCTGGCTGCTCCTGCTTCTCCATGCTGCTCAGTAATGCAGTTCTGGTCTCTTTGTGCTCCCCCTGCCTGCCCCAGCACACTTCCAAACTTACCCAGTCTCACGCACCTCCTGCAGAGGCATTTTTCTTGGCAAGGTGTTTGGGGTGAAGGCATTCAATTCTTCTTCCAGCTCACTTGCTCCTCACTGGTTTATCTACAGATCACAGAGCTGAAAGCTGACCTGCAATACCAGGAGTCGCAGATGAGGGCAAAGATGAACCAAATGGAGAAGACACACAAGGAGGTCATGGAGCAGTTACAGGTGACAGCATTGTTGTTTCAATTTGCTGAGCTGTGCTGTACCCAGGACTGGCTGAGGACACTCCTGATCACAACACCCTGTCAGCTTCTGCACGCACAGCTCTGCTGATGCTTCTCAACCTCTGCTTTGCCAGGCAGGGCCCTCCCCAGCTTTATACTGGCCTTCAGTGCATTGTAATGCCTATTTAGATGCTCCTTGCTGCTCTCTACTTGGGCTCAGACTTCTGTATTGTAAAGTGCTGTGTTGTGTCCCCTAGGGATTCATCAGGAACCATCAAACTCATTTTACCTATTGCCAAAATCAGGTTTGAGTGCGTTTCTCCAGACCACAGAGCTTTTGTCAGCTCCCTGCAGCTCTTGGTGTGATTTATGTGACCAGGAACCAGAGAGAACAAAGGTCCAGAAACATTGGCAGCTCTTTTAGTGCTGTGTCTCTGTAGTCCAAATAAAGAAGGGCCTGAGCTGAAGGGAACAGGGAGAGCAGGATTTTTGTCATGGCCATGGAAACACTAGGCAGGCTGTCGGCATGAACACTCTCTGAGCCACCAAAGGGATCAGGTCAAAGGATTGCTGGTTACAGGGAAGAAATCAGACACAGACATGAACTTTGTACCCTTTAATTACTCTGGGGTATTGAATGATCTAAAGCCCTACGGGTGAGAAATGTGAGGGGATAAGACAAAAGGCTTATATTCTATCTGAGAAAACAGCCCCTCCTCCATCAGCACACACCCAGGTTAATTATCGGGGGGAAGGCAGGTTTTGGAGGCTACAGCTGCTGTCAGAAAGGTGGTGCCTGTGAGATCCCCTTCACAATGCACCTTCTTAAGCACTGTAAGCCTGTCTGAAGGCTGGAATATCTGTGTGTGGTGTGCTGAGAGCTGGATGTGTGTCCTGCTCCTCGTGAGCTGGGGAGCACTGGTGGTTTGTATTTGAGGGACTGACGACAGCCAGAGCCTTTTGTCCCTGTTCTGCTTTACTGATCCTGTGCTGCCTGGGTCAGCTTGGAGCCGTTTCTGTCTCGTAGCTTTGGGTGGCCTGCAAAGAATGAGTCAGTGTTCTCACTCTGGTTCTGAATAGACAGCTTTCCATTAGCACAAATCACCTCTTTTTGGTTACCTGCACAGCCTCGGCCGTGAGGTTAAAGGCTAAGTTGGGGGTGGCCTTTCCTGGCAGTGGTTTATCAAGGCAGAGCACACTGGTTGCTCCAGGTGCCTGGGAGCTGTGTGCCCTGCTGCTGCCTTGGCTGTAGCTCTGAGGGGTCATCTGCCTCCAAACCTGTTGGGCACCTTCCAACAGCCTTAAACTTGTCAGTTCTGGAAGGAAGGAGGAACAATGAGATCCACAAGCAGCTTTGCCTGCCATGCTGTTCTGTATTTGCTCTGCCTGGGACTGCCCTCAGCTCTCTGCTTGTCTGAACGTTTTACTTCAGCTGATACTGACTGAGGCTCTGGAAACTTTCCTCACTGGTTCCAAAATAAAAAGCTCTACCTTTCAGTTTATTTTAGGTGCCTTGAAGTGTTCACACGATTCACTTTTTGAACATGCTCTTGTTTTTATTATTTTCCATTTTCTGGGGGGGGAAGCAGGGGTGCCTTTATTCTTTCAGCCTGCAGGAGGTAAAAGGAGCTGCTTTACCACTTGCAGAACTGGAAGAGAGGGTTTAATTCCTCTGATAATCCTTTGCATATTCTTTCCTTCACTGGAAACCAATGCAGATGGCTTGTATCTGGATTCACACAGGTTCTGCTCCTTATGCTACTACTCTAGCATAGTTTACTGCATAGACTGAGCTCAGACATTTGCTAAAAGGAACCCAAGAGCCTTGTTCATAAGTTGCTATGATTTTTTAACTCAGTATAAACCAGGGAGACTATAAGTTATGTGTTGGTGCTCTGATGGCTCTGGAAAGCTCCTAGTAGGGATGCAGGGCCAGTACAGAGCTGGATCCTGGTAAAGTATTGGTGGCATGGAAAGAAACCAAGGGTGAAGCAAAGCTGGAGATCAATGGGCTGCTTCACCCTGTGTTTCTGAACTAAACTGAGCATGGGGTGGGGGAGGCTGGCACTCAGCTCACTGAAACAAGAGGCAGAGGGGGCACTTGCTCACTAGAGTTCTATTCCACTGCTTCTTGCGCTCTCCAAGCGTGGAGGCTGGTGAAAGGGGAAGGAGGGACAACTGGTCCCACTGCCCTTGGTGCCTGTCCTTGGCTGCTTTAATGTGAGTTGAGCCTTTGTTGCCTTTCACCCTGGAAGCTGTTAACTTTCAGCCCACTTCTCAGTCACAGCAGGGGGATGTGAGGGGGAAGGGATGGGAAGAGCCCTTCCGAGGTGGTTGGAGAGGAGGTGCCAGACTCGAGCTTGTGCTCTGATGCTGCACAGCAATATCTACCTCCCTTTTCATCCATGCACAGGATACCAGCAGCTTCTGTCCAGGCAGTTCTAGGATCCCAAGAACTGACAATTCATGCCATTAAATACCCATTTTTTTGTTTCCAGGCCAAGAACAGAGAACTCCTGAAGCAAGCAGCTGCCCTGTCGAAGGGCAAAAAGCCTGAGAAGTCGGGAGCGATAACCTCCCCTTAAAACCAAACCCTCAGTTCTGGGAGCTTTCCCCAGCACTAGCCAAGGAGTTTAGGAGCCTGCCTGATCTCTGGAAGCCCAAACCTCAGTGCTGTCACTATCCTGCTGCCGTGGACTCGATGGAAACACCTGCTGTGTGTTCCCTTTCGACAGCACGCTCGAGCGTGTCTGCTTTCCATCTCCAAATACCTCTCTGTGTCACGGTGATCCACGGGGAGAGGTCCCAACCATCCTAAAATCCCCCCTGAAGTACTGCTTTCTGGAAGAAGCTTTTTCCTAACCAGTTGCTACCACTGCCAGCCCTTTCCATTAGCAAACAGGAACCTGCTGCATTCTCTCCGGTCCCAGACCCGCTGCTGTGAGGCAATAGTCGTGGCCAGTTCTTACACAGATAAGACAGGAGCTGTGCGTGGTGGGAGCTTGATTTTCCTCAGACTGTTCCTTCTTCAAAAGGAAGTCCCCAGCCCAGCAGATGTTACTGGAAGGCTGTGCCACTGCTGAGAACGGTTGATCCAGCTTTTTGAAGATGCTTCCAACATGGGGGCTCTGTATTTATTTTGGAAGTGTTTGTTTTGTTTCTTCTTTTCTATGTTAGCCTGGCAAACCAAACTGCCTGGATTTTTGTGTTTCCTTGTTACGATAGCTTTTGGGTTGAGAGGCAGAGTGTAACCATAGAGGCCCATCCTCACCCCATATCCCCCCTGATGCCCTGGTTACTCGGTGACCTTTGGGGCTTTGACTTCTGCAGCTTGGTGCAATCAAGCGTCTCTTACTCCATTTCTTTACACAAGGAGAATCCAAGGCTTGGATGTTCCCTCTGCTCCCCTCAGCCTCTGGATTGAGCTCGCCCTCTTCTCCCCCTTTCCCTACTCCAGAGCTCCCTTCCAGATGCAGAAGCAGGGGCCAGGTTGGCTCCAGGAAAGCGCTTACTCAGGCAGCGACCTAAGCCAGGGAGTGTTTTTTTTTTTTGAGGCTCTCCAGAGACATTTCTCACTGCTGATTAAAATCCAGCAGAATAAAAAGGGCTGGGAAGGTTCCCTGCAACAGGAATGTGTGTCTGAAACCGCACGGACACCACAGGCCTTTCCTGCAAGGCCAGCTGGGTGGGCGCTCCCCGGGCTCCGTCTCTTGGGGTGCTAAAAAGCACTTGACCACTGCTCCTTGGCATCCAAGCTCCAGTCAGGGTGGGAAGAGCCAGCTCAGGGTTTGGAGACCCAGGGGGTGGAGGAGCAGGGGTTGAAACCTTAGTGCTGAAGGTAGATAGGGAAGAGGAGAAATCTTCTTTTTTTGATGCAGGGCTGAGTGCTCTGTCAGGGTTTTTATTAAACTTTTAAGTAGAGATTGGGGGGGTTTTTTTTCATCCTTTTTTTGTTACTAAAGATGACTTTACTCAAAGGCACTTTTTTTTTTTGATGACTTTGGCTTCTGGCATGGAAGGAGCACACTGCAGCATCAGATGTGCTGCCATGTGGGGTTTTGTTCTTCTTTTAAGAGACTTCTGATGTAAAAACAAGACAGAAAAAAATGGAATTGTTACACTTTGCCAGAGTGTGACAGCAGGAAAATACTCACCTAATTTTATACTTCACACGTTTTTAGAAAATGAGGTGCATTGGTGGGATTGTTTGTTTTTTTAAAAAAAGAGGGCTTTACTTTTTCGCTTCCCTCAAGATCCAGAAATAAATTGAGGGAGAAAGGCCCTGTCTGTGCTGTTATGGGGAGGGTTTTTTAATTGTGATAAATTGATCATGCAGTTGAGTAGCTGATGATTTGTAGGTAATAACATTGTTTCTTTGTATGTTTGTAATGGAGATTTTAAAAGGGATGCTTTGATTTGTACAAAACTCTTGACAACTGTAAAAGTGTTTTAAAAAAATCTCCCTCTGTGTCTGATATTTTGTTTGCCTTAAAGCAAAAACAAACCAAAAAAAAAAGCTGGCAGAGCATCCTTCCCTCTCTGGAGCAGTTTTATCTCCTGCTGGCGGCTGCCTGGTCAAAGCATCCGTTGTGCCACTCCAGGATCTGGTGCATATGGGAAGGAGATGGCATTTTTCTATTGTTTGGTTCTCTCCTACTTTTGTTTCTATCTTTAAATCCTCCCAATCAAGCCTGTTGCTAGGATCCTCGTTACTTGGTTACATCCAGCTTCCCAGGACCCATCCAGCTGTATCCAAGGAGGTCTATTCTCTGTTTTCTTCCCCAACCACGTGAATGAAGACAGCCCAGAAACAATAAGGTCCTGGTAGGAAACAAAAAGCCCAGAGGATAAAGGAGTTCATTCTTTTAAAATACAGACACAAACGAGGTGACCAAACACCTTTGTGTCTGAAGTCTTCCCCTTATCTCAGCCCTGGCTCTGGAGGGAAAACAGGTTTGGGTTTTCTTTAAAGCTTCTAATTTTCTACCAGAGATTTGGTCGCCAGAAACTCTCTGGAAATTGCCATTTGGAGATTCCCCTGTCCTTGGGGGAGCTGCTGTTCAACCTCTTGTGCTTTCCTTGTGGGCTGTTGGTGCAGCTTCCCCGTGGGCTGAGCCGCACTGGGCTGTGCTGGGCTTTCCTCACAGGGCAGAGGAGCTGCTATGGCCTTGAACAGCCATTCCTGCCTGTAGTGCAGGGTGGGAAAAGGCAAACCCAAGCTCTGTTGGAACACCATAATGTTTTTTCCAGTTCAAAATGGTCTTCCCATGTCATGTTTTTCAAAATCTGGTGTTGCACACAACAGAGCCATTTTTCTGGGAATCATGAGGTGAGACCCAAATTCATAGTTGAATTCAAGGAAGAAAAATAGTGTCTATGACATCTTTTTCATCAGTGCTGTTCTTCCCATCTGTTTATTGTTCTTCCAGTCTCTTGGACTCCTTGTGCCTGCGTGAGCAGAGCTGGTTGGGGCTTTCATCTCAGGTTTGCTGGACTTTGCCTGATCCAGTGGGAGGTGTCCCTGCCCACGGCAGGGGAGTTGGAACTGAATAATCTTTAAGGTCCCTTCCAACCCAATCCATCCTGTGACTTCAGCCCCCTGACCTCACTGTGCCCTGGTGAGGGGTTGATGTCCAGCAAGAACCAAACTACTGCAGCCTTGTAGAACTTCTGCAGCTCAGGGTGATGCCTCTGCACTGGGTCAAACCAAAACGGTGCTGGGACACATGGAGAGGGTGCAAAAGCCGCGTGGTTTGTTCAGTGTGTCCTGCTCCAGGGTGGCTTGGAGGTGTCCTGAGCTGGGTGTTTCTTCTGTGGTCTTGAGCTGCTCCTCATTTTCAGATGAAGGTGCCTAAATCGTGAGCTCACAGCCCTCCACAGCTGCCAAGGGAAGGGCAGCTTGGCACCTCTCTCCCGGGCGGCGCTGCCAAAGCGTGCCAGTAGCGCTTGGCATTCACGGGGCGCTTTATCTCTGCTGAGAGCAGCACAAACCTTGCCTGCCCTGGAATGTATCCAATTATCCCTGTTCACAGCAGCCTGGGAGATAAGAGCTGATCTGCCAAAGGCTGGGCTCCCAGTCAGCAGGGAGAGCTGAAGATCCTCACTCTCCACACATCTCCAAGGGGCTGCTTGGTCTCTGCCCGGAGGATCCCAAATATGTTGGGGGCAATTTTTGCATTTCCCAGCCAGGCTTTGGGTAAGAAATGCCTGGCTCCTGCCTTTGTCTGCTAGCATGTGCTTCCTTCTCTCTCTGGTTTATCCACTGCTTCTAAAGCAGTTTGTTTGCAGAAGGAGATTTATATATATTTGATTTATTTTGGGTTGTGATTGCTCTATTTCTATTCCAAAACTTCAGGAAAACATGGGTTAGACAGTAACTAAACACACTTCAATATTACAAACACTTCAGTATTACAAACTGACCTCAGCTGCCTTCTAGTAATGAAATCAAGGTCAAAAATGAGACTTCAAGTTCTTTGGTCGATGTTTTTCCCCATTCCACTTGCTTCAGGTGAGCTGATGTCTTGCTGCCCCTTGCTTGCTTCCAGCAGAAATCTCTCCTAAAGATGCAGATGCTCCAAGTTCCCAGAGCACTGACCTGGAGAGCTGATGGTGGCTGGGTTTTCAGGGCATGAATGCAAAACCTCTTGCAAAGCATTTCTTGAGGTCTCCTAACCAGGAGGATTAGATGGGGTTTGTTTTCAAGTGATTACTTGAATAAATATCTCCTTTCCAAACTTGCAGACCCCCTGGCAAGGACCTGAAACTTCAGTTCACAAAAGAGTATCAAGTGTTTTGCAGCCTGACAGAGTACCCGCAGGAGAAGTGAACTGACCTAAGCAGCAGGTAATTAACCCACAAACAGCTCCCTTCCATTCCTCCCTAATTGCTGGGGCTTTCTGGGAGTACTGGCTCAGACAGCACGCCCTGAGGCCAAGAGGCTTTAAAATTGCCTCTTAAAAATCCTTTAAAGCTTCAGGAACTTGTGTTTTGTAGCTGAGCCGAGAAAGGTGAGTGCAAGCAGCATTTTGGAGATGAGAGAAGCAAGGATGAGCTGGGCAGGAAAGTGACCCGAGCTGTCCAAGGAGACTGAGCTCCTTGCAAAGTCTGTGGAGAGAGCAGAGGGTGCTTCAGAGGCAACAGGGAGCCCTGCAGGAAGGCAGCAGGGTTTTAGGGATGGGAAATGCTCAGCGTTACCTTCTGAGCTCAGTCATCTAAGAGAGTAAAGCTGGCTCAGGCGATGAGCCCCGATCCTTTGGGATGGAGCTTTGGCCTGAGGTTTCAGTGAAGAAAACCCAGCTGCCCTTTGCCTCCTTCCAAAGAAAAGCTTTAGAGGTCCAGGGGTCCAAAGGTGCTTTGGCTGTAACCTCTTTCCTTACCAGTGCTGGACCAACAGTCTCCAGTACTCAGTCCCAGCTCCTGGAGCTTGTGGGAATAGCAGCTCCTTCTCACTCTGTTCCCAGAGGCTCCAGATCCCTCACCAGTGCAAACCATTGTTGCTCATGGGTTTGTGCTGCTGAGGCCACATCCATCTGCTTGCAGTGTGGAGACCCTGAAGGAGCGAGGTGCCAAGAACATGCAGCTCCTGTTGTCCAGTTTCCATGGCAGAGAGGCTGGAATTGGATGATCTTTAAGGTCCCTTCTGACCCAAAACATTCTATAATTTTGTGATATAGAGATGGCCTGGGAATGTCAAGATGAGCTGGGAAAATGGAGATGGCCTGAAGTCACCTTCACTCCCCAGCTCCAAACAAGACAGCTATGGAGAAATTCCCTTCTCCACCCCACAAGTGGTCTGGGCTTCCTTTCTCCAGCCCACGGAGGCCAGGTCCTGCTGGATTTTTTTTCCCCACTGGAGGCTGCTAAAGGGGTGGGGTGACCAGCTATGGTGGCTCTGCAGCTCCTCGACCTTTGGACAAGAGCGAGAAGGTAAGGAAAGGAAGCACTTGCACAACAGTGCATGACTTATCTGCTCCAGCTGCCCCAGTAGCTCCCTGCAGAGCATCCCTGTGAGGTCCCTGCTGCTTCCCTTTGTCCTCAGAGTCTGGTCTGGTCAAAAACACCAGGATGGTGAAGTATCAGAAGGCCAGGGAGGGCAGTGGCTGTCCCTGGCCAACCTTGCGCTGAGGTGACTTATGTGAAGCAATGCGTCTTGGCCTTCCTGTTCAGCTCCCTTGCAGCACTGCTGACCTACAGCAACAGGCTTGGACAGTCAGCATCTTGATAATGAGGGCATTGTCAGTCCCTAATTAATTACTGAGCTGTTGCATGTTTCCAGTGATTGGTGTTTCTGGGTGTTTGGGTTCAGCCCTTGGTCTCCTCTTTTGAGGAAATTTTGCCTTTCCTTTGTCACCCTTTTTTTTTGAGGAATATCAAGAGCATTGCTGCAATAGTGCTGTGTGCCCAGGTAAAACCCTGGGAATTGGCCAGCACGGAGACATCCACCTGCAGTTCCATCATAGACTGCTTTGGGTTGGAAGAGAGCTTAAAGTTCCACCCCCCTACCATGGGCTGGGACACCTCCCACTGGATCAGGGGACTCAAAGCCCCATCCAGCCTGGCCTTGAACACCTCCAGGGATGGGGCAGCCATCACTGCTCTGGGCAACCTGGGCCAGGGCCTCCCCACCCTCACAGGAAAATATTTCTCCCTAAGTTCTCATCTCAATCTCCCCTCTTTCAGCTGAAAACTGTTCCTCCTCATCCTCTCCCTGCACTCCCTGATCAAGAGCCCCTCCCCAGCTTTCCTGGAGCTCCTTTCAGTACTGGGAGGCCACTATCTCTTCGAAGAATGAGCACTGAGCTCAAATTTGGACAAAAGGTGAGACCTCAAGAGCTCTTGGCTGAGGCTTGTAGAATGAAAAGATTTGAGATGCTGAAATTGCTTTGTCATTACCTGGTATCACCTATTTCTGGTGTGCAGCATGGGAGGGCACAAGCCCCTGGCAGCTCAGAGGTGGCAACAGGTCATCTTTCTTCACCAGGCTGCTGCCAGCAAGGCAAGATGCTGCCGACAGCCTGAGCCAGCCACTGCGTGGGCTGGAGCATTGCAAACAGGCCAGGAAAAGTGCTGAGGCTGCAGGTAACAAACTCTCCAGCTGCCTCTGATCGGCTGGGGTGGGCTGACCCGGGGCTGTGGAGCAGATGGGGGATTGCCTGCTGCTCCTTATTGCCGAGCAACTGCACCCACCCGGCTCTGCGACCGCCTGGCCGTGCTCAGCACCTCCTGCCCCCAGTGCCGACCAGTCCTGCCAGGCAGCCGGAGGTTCTAGGGCAAATATCCTTCTGGCACAGCCCTCGGTGTCTTCTGATGGGATATTTTTATATTTGGCAGCATGTCCAGCCCATCTGTCCAGCTGGACCACTGCCTGATCCACACCCGAAGCCCTAGGGTCCCCAGGTCCATCTCAGCCTGTCCCCTCGTATCCGGAGCTTTCCAGGAGGAAGGAAGGGGAGAACAGGAGCAGCCCCCAGCTCTGCTTTGCTTACACTGTTTGGCCTTTGCTGCTGCAAAGCAAGGGATGGCTTTTCATTTCCAGACTGATGTGTTCAGCCAGAGAAACCACAGAGCTCCTGGTCTCAGGTAGCCTCAGTGCCGGTGCTGGCCGGGGACCAGGCAGCATCTTGGCTCTTGCCAAGGCAGCTCAGGACCTCTCTGCGGGGTGTGATGGGGCCAAAGGAGCAGGCGACAGAGCTGGACTGATGGGGCTGAAACAGCATCTCTGGCCCCAGGGGACCGTGAGGCCGCGTTCCCCTCAGAGCAGGCACGACTTGGACCTAGGATCAGATGCAATAACAAACCTAAGTTGTTCCTCTCAAATGCCACAAGTGCAAACACAGAAGCAGACACCTCAGGGTGGCCAGAGTTGCCCAGACCCCACACCCTCGGCGCTTGCAAAACACCCCTAAAAATAGCCCAGGCTGTTTGTAGGCTGTGGTGCACTGGGATGGGGACAAGGACAAGGAGCAGCCAACGGGGGGGATGGTTTGAATCTCACTGTGTCCTCTTTCCCTGCAGAGGCCGGTGCAGCTGCGAGCGTGCCGTGGCGCGCCAGCCCTTGGATTTGCACCAAGGTGTGCTGACATTGGCAGGAGCTGCGGACCAGGAGGCTGTTGCCAGGCAAAACCTAAGTTGTTTGTGCAGCAACTCCTGTTTGCTGGACTTTGCCGTGTGCAGGCTGTCAAGCAAGCACCCAGATTGTTATCAGTGCTGCTGTCTGGAGCCGCCCCTGCTTGTGGGGTGGGTGGGCTTTCCCTTTTTTTCACCTACTTTTATTGGGTTTGGTGTTTATTATTTAAATAAGAGCAGAGCCAGCTCAAGGTTGGATGCATTGTAGAGGATGGGAGAGGAAAGCTGCTCTGCTCTTGGGGCTCTTCTGCGCTGGGTGAACCCAACTGCTCTGTGCAAAGCTGGCAGGAGCCTCGGGGTGCAGTAGGGTGGCAGGAGGGGGGACACGGTGGTTCCTCATGGTCACGCGGAGTCACGGGAGGAAATCTGTCTGCAAGGTAAGGCCAGGAGGGTGGCAGGAAGGGGGACACGGCACTACTTCATGGTCACGCAGAGCCGTGGGATGGACTCTGCAAGGTAAGCCCAGCACAGCTGAGCGGTTTCAGACCCAGATGGCTTCCTGCAGGCGCGGGCAGGCGCCTGGTGTGACTTTTACCACCAGGTTTCTTTTCCCTTTGGTTCCAGGAGAGGTTTTCTATGTATTAGAGGCTGGGGAAAGGGCTGCACCAGGGTTGTGTGGAGGTACCAGTAAGAACGTGCGGGGTGCTAAACGCCCCCAGGGCGCTGCCCTGAGCTTGGCACCGGGTGCGGGGCCGGGGGCTCGGGGGGCTCAGCCGCTGCGACCCCGAGGCTCCCGCACGGCTCGCGGGCTCCGCGCACCCACGCCGGGATCGCGAGGGAAACTACAACGCCCAGCGACCCCCGCGCCGCCGCTTCCTATTGGCTGCCGGTGAGCGTGTTGCCGCGCCCCCCCGTTGCCATTGGTCACTGTGGGATGAGGGGGCGTGGCTTCTCCGGCCGCAATGAAAGCAGCGGTGAAGCCGCGCCCCCCACATTCCC
>JAUMJJ010001250.1:0-13869 GCA_033556795.1 Tapera naevia | reverse complement strand
CCCCCCCACAGACCATGCTGTGCCCCCCACCCCCCTTCTCAACCCCCCCAACTCTGTGCAGAGCCCCCCAAACCCCGTGCTCAGCCCCCCCGAATCTGTGCCTCTGCCCCCCCCACACCCCTCGTGCATCCCCCAGATTTATGCAGAGACCCCCAAACCCCGTTTTCAGCCCCCCCCACCCGTGCAGAACCCCTCAACACCCCATTCTCGGCCCCCCCCCCCCCCCCCCGTGCACCCCCCGAGATTGATGCTCGGCCCCCCCCCCCCCCCACGTGCACCCCCCGAGATTGATGCTCAGCCCCCCCCCCAACCCCATGTGCACCCCCAAGTTGATGCAGAGCCCCCCCCAACCCCATTCTCTGCCCCCAACCCTGTGCTCTGCTCCCCAATTTTGTGAGCAGCCCCCCCCCTCCCTGACCCCCTGTGCCCCCCCCCAGGTGGATGCAGAGCCCCCCCCCAACCCCGTGCTCTGCCCCCCCAACCCCCTGACCCCATTCTCAGCCCCCCCCCCCAAACCCAATGCAGAGCCCCCCAGGTTGATGCTCAGCCCCCCCCCAACCCCGTGCTCAGCCCCCCCCCAAATCTGTGCTCTGCCCCCCACCCCTCGTGCATCCCCCCAGATTATTCAGAGACCCCCCCCAACCCCATCCTTTGCCCCCCCCAACCCCATGTGCACCCCCAAGCTCGATGCAGAGCCCCCCCCAAACCCCTGCTCAGCCCCCCAACCCCCTGCCCCCATTCTCAGCCCCTCCCAACCCAATGCAGAGCCCCCCAACTCCATTCTCAGCCCCCCCAACCCTGTGCTCCCCCCCTACCCCTGCTGCAGCCCCCCCCCCCCCAGGTGGATGCAGAGCCCCCCCAATCCCATGCTCTGCCCCCAGCCCCCCACCCTGTTCTCAGCCCCCCCCCACCCCTGTGAAGAACCCCCCCCCAACCCCATCCTTTGCCCCCCAACCCCATGTGCACCCCCCAGGTTGATGCAGAGCCCCCCCCCCCCCCAACCCCCCCGAACCCATGCTCAGCCCCCCAACCCCCCGACCCCATTCTCAGCCCCCCCAAACCCTGTACTCTGCCCCCCATCCATGGTGCAGCCCCCCCCCCCCCGGTTGATGCAGAGCCCCCCCAAACCCCTGACCCCCTGTGCACCCCCCCAGTTTGATGCAGAGCCCCCCCCACACCCCCTGACCCCATTCTCAGCCCCCCCAAACCCAATGCAGAGCCCCCCAAGTTGATGCTCACCCCCCCCAAACCCTGTGCTCTGCCCCCCACCCCCTGTGCACCCCCCCAGGTGGATGCAGAGCCCCCCCCCCAGACCATGCTGTGCCCCCCACCCCCTTCTCAACCCCCCAACCCCGTGCTCTGCCCCTCCCCCAACCCCATGTTTTGCCCCCCCCCCCATCCCCAGCATCCTCCGTGTCCCCCACAGGTCCCCACGTGTCCTCTGTGTCCCCTTCCTTCACCCGTGTCCCCACCCCCTCGTGTCTCCCCCGTGTCCCCACTCATCCCCCGTGGCTCCCTCAGTGTCCCCCTGGTGTCCCACATGGGTCACCCGTGTCCCCTGGTGTCCCCACCCTACCTGTGTGTGTCGTCCCCCCCCCCCGTGTCCCCTGTGGCTCACTTGTGTCCCCATCTTCACCCGTGTCCACACACCCCCCCCTCGTGTCCCCTATGGGTCCCTCATGTCCCCTCCCCTTGGGTCTCCCGTAGGTCCCCCCATGGGTCCCCCATGTCCCCACTCATCCCCCGTGGGTCTCCCGTGTCCCCACCCCTCCCGTGTCCCCCGTGGGTCCCCCATGTCCCCACCTCCTCCCATGTCCCCTGTAGTCACCCGTGTCCCCACTCATCCCCTGTGGGTCCCCCGTGTCCCCACCCCCCCGTGCCCCCACCCCCCGTGGGTCCCCCGTGCCCCCACCCCCCTCCCGTGTCCTCTGTGGGTCCCCCATGTACCCACCCCCCATGGGTCCCCCGTGTCCCCCCACCCCCCCCATGTACCCACCCCCCATGGGTCCCCCGTGTCCCCACCCCCTCCGTGTCCCCACCCCCCGTGGGTCCCCCGTGCCCCCACCCCCCTCCCGTGTCCGTGCCCCCCATGGGTCCCCCGTGCCCCCCCCCGATGGGTCCCCCCATGCCCCCCGTGGGTCCCTCGTGCCCCCCCCCTCCCCGTGTCCCCCGTGGGTCCCTCGTGCCCCCCCCCTCCCCGTGTCCCCCGTGGGTCCCCCGTGCTCCCACCCCCCATGGGTCCCCCGTGTCCCCCATGGGTCCCCCGTGCCCCCCCCCCTGTGTCCCCCATGGGTCCCCCGTGCCCCCACCCCCCCCGTGCCCCACCCCCCCCCGTGGGTCCCCCGTGCTCCCAACCCCCCCGTGTCCCCCGATGGGTCCCCCGATGGGTCCCCCGTGGGTCCCCCGTGCCCCCCCCCCGTGCCCCCCGCGGGTCCCCCGTGCTCCCCCCCCCCGTGGGTCCCCCGTGGCCCCCCCCCCCCCGGGCTCACCCGTGGGTCCCCCGTGTCCCCACCCCCGATGGGTCCCCCGTGCCCCCCCCTCCCCGTGCCCCCCGTGGGTCCCCCGTGCCCGCCCCCCCGGGCTCACCCGTGGGTCCCCCGTGTCCCCACCCCCGATGGGTCCCCCGTGGGTCCCCCGTGCCCCCCATGGGTCCCCCGTGCCCCCCCATGGGTCCCCCGTGCCCGCCCCCCCGGGCTCACCCGTGGGTCCCCCGTGTCCCCACCCCCGATGGGTCCCCCGTGCCCCCCCCCCCCGGTCTCACCCGTGTCCCCGCTGTCCCCAGGGAGGGTGCTGAGTGGCAGCGGCTGCGGCGGCTGCAGGGGCGGCTCCTGCTGCCCCCACGCGCGGCCGACGCCTTCGCGGGGCCGGTGGCCGCCGTCGTGGGGGACCTGGTGCGGCGGCTGCAGCGGCAGCGGGACCGGCACCCCCGGCGCCTCGTGCCGGACATCGCCGGAGAGTTCTACAAGTTCGGCCTCGAAGGTGGGGGTCGAGGGGGGGCTGCGAGCCCTGGGGGCTCCTTCTCCTGGCCCTCGGGGTCCCTCCAGGGCTCCCTCTGTCCCCCAGGACCTGCCCTGTCCCCTCTCCCCGCGGTTCTTGTGTCCTCCAGGGTCACTCCAAGGTTCCCCGTGTCCCTTTGGGGCTTCCCATGTCCCCTCTCCCCATGGTTCTTGTGTCCTCCAGGGTCTCCTCATGTCCCTCAGGGTCTCCCCATGGTTCCCTGTGTCCCCTTGGGGCTCCCCATGTCCCCTCTTCCTATGGTTCTTGTGTCCTCCAGGGTCTCCCCGTGTCCCTCAGGGTCTCCCCAGGGTTCCCCATGTCCCTTTGGGGCTCCCCATGTCCCCTCTCCCCATGGTTCTTGTGTCCTCCAGGGTCTCCCCATGACACCCTGTGTCCCCTTGGGCCTCCCCATGTCCCCTCTCCCCATGGTTCTTGTGTCCTCCAGGGTCTCCCCGTGTCCCTCAGGGTCTCCCCAGGGTTCCCCATGTCCCTTTGGGGCTTCCCATGTCTCCCCTGCCCATGGTTCTTGTGTCCTCCAGGGTCTCCCCATGTCCTTCAGGGTCTCCCCATGGCACCCTGTGTCCCCCTGGGGCTCCCCATGTCCCCGCAGGACCTGCTGTGTCCCCTCTCCCCGCAGTTCTTGTGTCCTCCAGGGTCTCCCCGTGTCCCTCAGGGTCTCCCCAGGGTTCCCCGTGTCCCCTTGGGGCTCCCCATGTCCCCCAGGACCTGCTGTGTCCCCTCCCTCCGCGGTTCTTGTGTCCTCCAGGGTCTCCCCAGGGTTCCCTGTGTCCCCTTGGGGCTCCCCATGTCCCCTCTCCCCATGGTTCTTGTGTCCTCCAGGGTCTCCCCATGTCCTTCAGGGTCTCCCCATGACACCCTGTGCCCCCCTGGGTCTCCCCATGTCCCCCCAGGACCTGCCCTGTCCCCTCTGCCCACGGTTCTTGTGTCCTCCAGGGTCTCCCCAGGGTTCCCTGTGTCCCCTTGGGGCTCCCCATGTCCCCTCTCCCCATGGTTCTTGTGTCCTCCAGGGTCTCCTCATGTCCCTCAGGGTCTCCTCAGGGTTCCCCGTGTCCCTTTTGGGTTTCCCATGTCCCCTCTCCCCATGGTTCTTGTGTCCTCCAGGGTCTCCTCATGTCCTCCAGGGTCATCCCAGGACTCCCTGTGTCCCCTTGGGGCTCCCCATGTCCCCCCAGGACCTGCTGTGTCCCCTCTCCCCGCAGTTCTTGTGTCCTCCAGGGTCTCCCCAGGGTTCCCTGTGTCCCCTTGGGGCTCCCCATGTCCCCTCTCCCCATGGTTCTTGTGTCCCTCAGGGTCTCCCCGTGTCCCTCAGGGTCTTCCCAGGGTTCCCCGTGTCCCCTTGGGGCTCCCCATGTCCCCTCTCCCCATGGTTCTTGTGTCCTCCAGGGTCTCCCCATGTCCTTCAGGGTCTCCCCATGACACCCTGTGTCCCCCTGGGGCTCCCCATGTCCCCCCAGGACCTGCCCTGTCCCCTCTGCCCACGGTTCTTGTGTCCTCCAGGGTCACTCCAGGGTTCCCTGTGTCCCCTTGGGGCTCCCCATGTCCCCTCTCCCCATGGTTCTTGTGTCCTCCAGGGTCTCCCCGTGTCCCTCAGGGTCTCCCCATGACACCCCATGTCCCCTTGGGTCTCCCCATGTCCCCTCTCCCCATGGTTCTTGTGTCCTCCAGGGTCTCCCCGTGTCCCTCAGGGTCTCCCCATGTCCCCCCAGGACCTGCCATGTCCCCTCTTCCTATGGTTCTTGTGTCCTCCAGGTCTCCCCGTGTCCCTCAGGGTCTCCCCAGGGTTCCCTGTGTCCCTTTTGGGCTTCCCATGTCCCCTCTGCCCATGGTTCTTGTGTCCTCCAGGTCTCCCCATGTCCTCCAGGATCACCCCAGGACTTACTGTGTCCCCCCAGGACCTGCCATGTCCCCTCTTCCCATGGTTCTTGTGTCCTCCAGGGTCACTCTAGGGCTCCCCATGTCCCCCCAGGACCTACTGTGTCCCCTCTCCCCATGGTTCTTGTGTCCTCCAGGGTCACTCCAGGGCTCCCTGTGTCCCCCCAGGACCTGCCATGTCCCCTTTCCCCTTGGTTCTTGTGTCCTCCAGGTCTCCCCATGTCCTCCAGGATCACTCCTGGACTCCCTGTGTCCCCTTGGGGCTCCCCATGTCCCCACAGGACCTACTGTGTCCCCTCTCCCCACGGTTCTTGTGTCCCTCAGGGTCACTCCAGGGCTCCCCGTGTCCCCCCAGGACCTGCCATGTCCCCTCTCCCCATGGTTCTTGTGTCCTCCAGGGTCTCCCCGTGTCCCTCAGGGTCACTCCAGGGCTCCCTGCGTCCTCCAGAGTCTCCCCACTTCCCCACTCTTGGGTCCCCTCCGTGCTCCCCACGTCCCCAGGACCCCTGTCCATCCCCCCCCATCCCAACAGGAATCTCCTCCGTGCTCTTTGCCTCCCGCCTGGGCTGTCTGGAGCCGGCGGTGCCGCGGGACACCGAGACCTTCATCCGCTCCATCAACACCATGTTCGTGCTGACCCTGCTCACCATGGCCATGCCCAAGGCTCTCCACCGCCTCTTCCCAGGGCCCTGGAGGAGCTTCTGCGAGGCCTGGGACTTCATGTTCGCCTTTGGTGAGGGGAGAGGGGCTGGAGAAGGTTCTGGAGCCCAGGGGTTCTGGGAGCAGCTGAGGGACCCGAGGGGTTGGGTCTGGAGAAGGGTCTGGAGAAGGTTCTGGAGCCCAGGGGTTCTGAGAGCAGCTGAGGGACCTGAGGGGTTGGGTCTGGAGAAGGGTCTGGAGAAGGTTCTGGAGCCCAGGGGTTCTGGGAGCAGCTGAGGGACCCGAGGGGTTGGGTCTGGAGAAGGGTCTGGAGAAGGTTCTGGAGCCCAGGGGTTCTGGGAGCAGCTGAGGGACCTGAGGGGTTGGGTCTGGAGAAGGGTCTGGAGCCCAGGGGTTCTGGGAGCACCTGAGGGACTCGAGGGGTTTGGTCTGGAGAAGGTTCTGGAGCCCAGGGGTTCTGGGAGCAGCTGAGGGACCTGAGGGGTTGGGTCTGGAGAAGGGTCTGGAGAAGGTTCTGGAGCCCAGGGGTTCTGGGAGCAGCTGAGGGACCCGAGGGGTTGGGTCTGGAGAAGGGTCTGGAGAAGGTTCTGGAGCCCAGGGGTTCTGGGAGCACCTGAGGGACTCGAGGGGTTGGGTCTGGAGAAGGTTCTGGAGCCCAGGGGTTCTGGGAGCAGCTGAGGGACCTGAGGGGTTGGGTCTGGAGAAGGTTCTGGAACCCAGGGGTTCTGGGAGCAGCTGAGGGACCTGAGGGGTTGGGTCTGGAGAAGGTTCTGGAACCCAGGGGTTCTGAGAGCAGCTGAGGGACCTGAGGGGTTGAGTCTGGAGAAGGGTCTGGAGAAGGTTCTGGAGCCCAGGGGTTCTGGGAGCAGCTGAGGGACCCGAGGGGTTGGGTCTGGAGAAGGGTCTGGAGAAGGTTCTGGAGCCCAGGGGTTCTGATAGCAGCTGAGGGACCTGAGGGGTTGGGTCTGGAGAAGGGTCTGGAGAAGGTTCTGGAGCCCAGGGGTTCTGAGAGCAGCTGAGGAACCTGAGGGGTTGGGTCTGGAGAAGGGTCTGGAGAAGGTTCTGGAACCCAGGGGTTCTGGGAGCACCTGAGGGACCTGAGGGGTTGGGTCTGGAGAAGGGTCTGGAGAAGGTTCTGGAGCCCAGGGGTTCTGGGAACAGCTGAGGGGTTGGGTCTGGAGAAGGTTCTGGAGCCCAGGGGTTCTGGGAGCACCTGAGGGACTCGAGGGGTTGGGTCTGGAGAAGGGTCTGGAGAAGGTTCTGGAGCCCAGGGGTTCTGGGAGCAGCTGAGGGACCTGAGGGGTTGGGTCTGGAGAAAGGTCTGGAGAAGGTTCTGGAACCCAGGGGTTCTGAGAGCAGCTGAGGAACCTGAGGGGTTGGGTCTGGAGAAGGGTCTGGAGAAGGTTCTGGAACCCAGGGGTTCTGGGAGCACCTGAGGGACCTGAGGGGTTGGGTCTGGAGAAGGGTCTGGAGAAGGTTCTGGAGCCCAGGGGTTCTGGGAACAGCTGAGGGGTTGGGTCTGGAGAAGGTTCTGGAACCCAGGGGTTCTGGGAGCAACTGAGGGACCTGAGGGGTTGGGTCTGGAGAAGGGTCTGGAGAAGGTTCTGGAGCCCAGGGGTTCTGGGAGCAGCTGAGGGACCTGAGGGGTTGGGTCTGGAAAAGGGTCTGGAGAAGGTTCTGGAGCCCAGGGGTTCTGGGAGCAGCTGAGGGACCTGAGGGGTTGGGTCTGGAGAAGGTTCTGGAGCCCAGGGGTTCTGGGAGCAGCTGAGGGACCCGAGGGGTTGGGTCTGGGGAAGGTTCTGGAGCCCAGGGGTTCTGAGAGCAGCTGAGGGACCTGAGGGGTTTGGTCTGGAGAAGGGTCTGGGGAAGGTTCTGGAGCCCAGGGGTTCTGAGAGCAGCTGAGGGACCTGAGGGGTTTGGTCTGGAGAAGGGTCTGGAGAAGGTTCTGGAGCCCAGGGGTTCTGGGAGCAGCTGAGGGACCCGAGGGGTTGGGTCTGGAGAAGGTTCTGGAGCCCAGGGGTTCTGGGAGCAGCTGAGGGACCTGAGGGGTTGGGTCTGGAGAAGGGTCTGGAGAAGGTTCTGGAGCCCAGGGGTTCTGGGAACAGCTGAGGGGTTGGGTCTGGAGAAGGTTCTGGAGCCCAGGGGTTCTGGGAGCACCTGAGGGACTCGAGGGGTTGGGTCTGGAGAAGGGTCTGGAGCCCAGGGGTTCTGGGAGCAGCTGAGGGACCCGAGGTGTTGGGTCTGGAGAAGGTTCTGGAGCCCAGGGGTTCTGGGAGCAGCTGAGGGACCTGAGGGGTTGGGTCTGGAGGAGGTTCTGGAGAAGGTTCTGGAGCCCAGGGGTTCTGAGAGCAGCTGAGGGACCTGAGGGGTTGGGTCTGGAGAAGGGTCTGGAGAAGGTTCTGGAGCCCAGGGGTTCTGGGAGCAGCTGAGGGACCCGAGGGGTTGGGTCTGGAGAAGGGTCTGGAGAAGGTTCTGGAGCCCAGGGGTTCTGGGAACAGCTGAGGGACCCGAGGGGTTGGGTCTGGAGAAGGGTCTGGAGAAGGTTCTGGAGCCCAGGGGTTCTGGGAGCACCTGAGGGACTCGAGGGGTTGGGTCTGGAGAAGGGTCTGGAGAAGGTTCTGGAGCCCAGGGGTTCTGGGAGCAGCTGAGGGACCCGAGGGGTTGGGTCTGGAGAAGGTTCTGGAGCCCAGGGGTTCTGGGAACAGCTGAGGGGTTGGGTCTGGAGAAGGTTCTGGAGCCCAGGGGTTCTGGGAGCAGCTGAGGGACCTGAGGGGTTGGGTCTGGAGAAGGTTCTGGAGCCCAGGGGTTCTGGGAGCAGCTGAGGGACCCGAGGGGTTGGGTCTGGAGAAGGTTCTGGAGAAGGTTCTGGAGCCCAGGGGTTCTGGGAGCAGCTGAGGGACCTGAGGGGTTGGGTCTGGAAAAGGGTCTGGAGAAGGTTCTGGAACCCAGGGGTTCTGGGAGCAGCTGAGGGACCCGAGGGGTTGGGTCTGGAGAAGGGTCTGGAGAAGGTTCTGGAGCCCAGGGGTTCTGGGAGCAGCTGAGGGACCTGAGGGGTTGGGTCTGGAGAAGGTTCTGGAGCCCAGGGGTTCTGGGAGCAGCTGAGGGACCTGAGGGGTTGGGTCTGGAGAAGGTTCTGGAGAAGGTTCTGGAGCCCAGGGGTTCTGGGAGCAGCTGAGGGACCTGAGGGGTTGGGTCTGGAGAAGGGTCTGGAGAAGGTTCTGGAACCCAGGGGTTCTGGGAGCAGCTGAGGGACCTGAGGGGTTGGTTCTGGAGAAGGTTCTGGAGAAGGTTCTGGAGCCCAGGGGTTCTGGGAGCAGCTGAGGGACCCGAGGGGTTGGGTCTGGAGAAGGTTCTGGAGCCCAGGGGTTCTGAGAGCAGCTGAGGGACCTGAGGGGTTGGGTCTGGAGATGGTTCTGGAACCCAGGGGTTCTGGGAGCAGCTGAGGGACCTGAGGGGTTGAGTCTGGAGAAGCTTCTGGAGCCCAGGGGTTCTGGGAGCAGCTGAGGGACCTGAGGGGTTGGGTCTGGAGAAGGTTCTGGGGCCCAGGGGTTCTGAGAGCAGCTGAGGGACCTGAGGGGTTGGGTCTGGAGAAGGTTCTAGAGCCCAGGGGTTCTGGGAGCAGCTGAGGGACCTGAGGGGTTGAGTCTGGAGAAGGTTCTGGAGCCCAGGGGTTCTGGGAGCAGCTGAGGGACCTGAGGGGTTGGGTCTGGAGAAGGTTCTAGAGCCCAGGGGTTCTGGGAGCAGCTGAGGGACCTGAGGGGTTGGGTCTGGAGAAGGTTCTGGAGCCCAGGGGTTCTGGGAGCAGCTGAGGGACCCGAGGGGTTGGGTCTGGAGAAGGTTCTGGAGCCCAGGGGTTCTGGGAGCACCTGAGGGACTCGAGGGGTTTGGTCTGGAGAAGGTTCTGGAGCCCAGGGGTTCTGGGAGCAGCTGAGGGACCTGAGGGGTTGGGTCTGGAGAAGGAGGAGGCTGAGGGGAGACCTCGTCGCTCTCTACAACGGAGGATGATGAGGCCCTGGCCCAGGTTGCCCAGAGCAGTGGTGGCTGCCCCATCCCTGGAGGTGTTCAAGGCCAGGTTGGATGGGGCTTGGAGCCCCTGATCCAGTGGGAGGTGTCCCTGCCCATGGCAGGGGGTGGAACTGGGTGGGCTTTGGGGTCCCTCCCAACCCATTCCATGGTTCTGTGGTCCTATGCTACAGCTCCCAGAAAGGAGGTTGTGGTGAGGTGGGTGTTGGTCTCTTCTCCCAAGGAACAAGCGACAGGAGAAGAGGAGATGGCCTCAAGCTGTGCCAGGGCAGGGTTTGATTGGTCAGTGGGAAAGATTCCTTCGTGGAAAGGTTCTCAGGCCCTGGCAGGGGCTGCCCAGGGCGGTGGTGGAGTCTCCATCCCTGGAGGGCTCCAAAACACGTGTGGATGAGGTGCTCAGAGGTGCTTCAGGAGGTGGACACGGACGGTTGGACTTGATGATCTCAAAGGTCTTTTCCAACCAAATGATTCTACGGAGCTGGGGAAGGGTCTGGAGCCCTGGGAATGGCTGAAGGTCCTGGGAGGGTTGGGTCTGGAGAAGAGGAGGCTGAGGGGAGGCCTCATCGCTCTCTCCTGGAGAGGTTGTGGAGGGGTGGGTGCTGGGCTCTTCTCCCAGGGAAGAATGGAGTGAGAAGAGATGGCCTCAAGTTGTGCCAGGGGAGGTTTGGATTGGATATTGGGAAAGATTCACAGTATCACAGGGTTGGAAAGGACCTCTGAGATCATCAAGTCCAACCTATAACCCAACACCAACACCATCCCATCATCTAACCCACGGCACTCAGTGCCTCATCCAGTCTCCCCTTAAACACCCCCAGGGTTGGTGACTCCACCCCCTCCCTGGGTGCCCATTCCAGTGCCCAATCACCCTTTCAGTGAAGAACTTTTTCCTCACATCAAGTCCAACCTTTCCCTGACCAAGCTTGAGTCCCTGCCCTCCAGTTCTGTCACCTGAGAGAAGAGACCAACCCCTGCCCCACTACAACCTCCTTTTAGGGAGTTGTAGAGAGCAATGAGGTCTCCCCTGAGCCTCCTCTTCTCCAGACTAAACAGCCCCAGCTCCCTCAGTCTCTCCTCGTAGGGCTTGTGCTCCAGCCCCTTCCCCATCCTCGTTGCCCTCCTCTGGACACTCTCCAGCATCCTGACATCTTTCCCAAACTGGGGGGCCCAGAACTGGACACAGTATTCAAGGGGAGGCCTGACCAGTGCCGAGGACAGGGGGACGATGACTCCTCTGCTCCTGCTCCCCACACTGTTCCTGATGCAGCCCAGGATGCCATTGGCCCTCTTGGCCACCTGGGCTCATGGGGAGCTTCCTGGCCACCAGCACCCCCAGGTCCCTTTCTGCCTGACTCCTCTCCAGCCACTCTGTCCCCAGTCCAGAGCTCTGCATGGGATTGTTGTGTCCAAAATGAAGCACCCGATGACCTTTCCTTCATGGAAAGGGTCGTCAAGCCTTGGGGCAGCGGTGGAAGGGTTGAAAAGACCATGGGGATGAGGTGCTCGGGGGTGGACGGGGACGGTTGGAGTCGCTGATCTCAAAGGTCCTTTCCAACCAAATGGTTCCATGATTCCACGGCACGGTGGGGACACTGATGGGGGGCTCTGTCCTCTCCAGCCAAGGGCCACATCGACCGGCGCGTGGCGGAGAAGGTGGCAGCCTCGGAGCAGCCGTGTCTCACCGACCAACTGGCCAGGGAGAAGGTCCCCATGAGGGACATCTACGGCAACGTCACCGAGCTGCTGCTGGCCGGGGTGGACACGGTGAGGGTGGGATGTGGGGGGGTGTCCCCATCGCTGAGGGACCCCGCTGACCCCAGGTGTGTCCTTCCCCCCCCCACCCTAGATCTCCAGCACCCTGGCGTGGAGTCTCTACGAGCTGGCGCGGCACCCGCGGCTGCAGGAGGAGCTGCACCAGGAGCTGGTGAGGGAGCTGGGAGATGGGTGCCACCCCCCGGGCACCGCGCTGGGCAGGACCCCCCTGCTGAGGGCTGTGGTGAAGGAGACCCTGAGGTGGGGATGGGGACACGGGGTGGGGAGGGGGAGAGGGAGGGGGATGGGGAGAGGGAGGGGGATGGGGAGGGGGAGAGGGAGGGGGAGAGGGAGGGGGAGGGGGAGAGGGAGGGGGGGGGGGAGAGGGAGAGGGAGGGGGATGGGGAGGGGGATGGGGAGGGGGAGAGGGAGGGGGAGAGGGAGAGGGAGGGGGGGAGGGATGGGGAGGGGGAGAGGGAGGGGGAGGGGGAGAGGGAGGGGGAGGGGGAGAGGGAGAGGGAGGGGGAGAGGGAGGGGGAGAGGGAGAGGGAGGGGGGGAGGGATGGGGAGGGATGGGGAGGGGGAGAGGGAAGGGGAGGGGGAGAGGGAGAGGGAGGGGGAGGGGGAGAGGGAGGGGGAGGGGGAGAGGGAGGGGGAGGGGGAGGGGGAGAGGGAGAGGGAGGGGGGGAGGGGGAGGGGGAGAGGGAGGGGGGGAGGGATGGGGAGAGGGAGGGGGAGAGGGAGGGGGGGAGGGGGAGAGGGAGGGGGAGAGGGAGGGGGAGTGGGATGGGGAGGGGGAGAGGGAGGGGGAGAGGGAGGGGAGAGGGAGAGGGAGGGGGAGAGGGATGGGGAGGGGGAGTGGGATGGGGAGGGGGAGGGGGATGAGGGGGATGGGGAGAGGGAGGGGGATGAGGGGATGGGGAGAGGGAGGGGGATGAGAGGGAGGGGGATGGGGAGAGGGAGGGGGATGGGGAGGGGGAGAGGGAGGGGGAGAGGGAGGGGGAGGGGGAGAGGGAGGGGGAGAGGGAGGGGGATGGGGAGGGGGAGAGGGAGGGGGAGAGGGAGGGGGAGAGGGATGGGGAGAGGGATGGGGAGGGGGAGAGGGAGGGGGAGGGGGGGAGGGGGAGAGGGAGGGGGAGAGGGAGGGGGGGGAGGGGGAGAGGGAGGGGGAGGGGGAGAGGGAGGGGGAGGGGGATGGGGGAGGGGGATGGGGGAGGGGGATGGGGAGGGGGATGGGGGAGGGGGTGGGGAGGGGGAGGGGGATGGGGATGAGGGGGAGAATGGTGATGGGAAGGGTGGTGTGGGGTGAAGGTGGGTAGGGATTGGGATAGGGATGGGATGGGACAAGGATGGGGATGAGGATGAGGATGGGGACAGGGATGAGGATGGGGAGAGGGTTTGGGGTGAGGATGGGCATGGGGATGAAGATAGGACAGGGATGAGGGTGAGGATGGGAATGGTGGTGGGGGTGAAGGTGGGTAGGGATTGGGATGGGGCAAGGATGGGAAAGAGGATGGAATCAGGGGATGAGGGTGAGGATGGGAATGGTGGGGGGGAGAAGATGGGTAGGGAGAGGGATGGGGACAAGGATGGGAAAGAGGATGAGGACAGGGATGGGGTTGAAGATGAGGACAGGGATGAGGGTAAGGATAGGGATGGGAAAGAGAATGGGGACAGGGATGGGGATGGGGATGGGGGTGGGAATAGTGGTGAAGGTGAAGATGGGTTGAGATAGGGTTAAGGACAAGGATGGGAAAGAGGATGGGGACAGGAACAGTGGTGGGGATGAAGACAGGTAGGGATGAGGATGAAGATGGGATTGGGGTGTGTTGGGATGGGGATGAATACAGGGAAGAGGATGGGGAAGAGGATGAAGTTGGGGACAGGAATGGTGGTGGCGGTGGAGACAGGTAAGGATTAGGATGAAGATAGGGTTGGGATGGGAGGGGGACAAGGATGGGGAAGAGGGTGGGGATAAAGATGGGCCAGGGATGTGTCTGAGGATGGGGATAGGGACAAGGATGGGAATGAAGATGGATATGAGGATGGAGAGAGTGGGGTGGTGGAGGTGAAGATGGGAAGGGATCAGGATGGTGATTTATTGTGATGGGGACAGGAATGAGGATGGGAATGGGAACGGTGGTGGGGGTGAAGGAGGGTAGGGATTGGGATGAAGATAAGGGTGGGATGGGATGGGATGGGATGAAGATAAGGATGGGATGGGATGGGATGGGATGGGATGGGATGGGATGGGATGGGATGGGATGGGATGGGATGGGGACTGGGACAGGGAATGGTGGTGGAAGTGAAGATGTGATAGAGATCAGGATGAAGATGGGTTTGGGATGGGAATGAAGATGGGGATGAGAACAGGGATGGGGCCAAGGGTGGTGATGAAGAGGAGGATGGGGATGAGGATGGAGTCAAGGGCGGAGTTAGGGATGAGGATAAGTGTGGTGGTGGGGAAAAAGACAGGGGACAGGGAGGAGGATGAGGATGGGGCCAAGAACAGGGATGAAGATGGGGACAAGGATAAGGCTGGGG
>JAUMJJ010001249.1:0-27263 GCA_033556795.1 Tapera naevia | reverse complement strand
CCTGGAGGGAGGGCTTCTTTGGCGCCTCGCTATTGGCTGTGGTCTCCATCAATCAAAGCCACCCGCCAATTACAATGCTCCTTTCTTAGTTGACAGGATAACGGCGCCTCCTGCAGGCAGCGGGCCTTGAGGAGAGGCGGGGCCGAGGGACAGGGGGGTGTTGATTGACAGTGGCGGCGACCAATGGGAGGCGGCCTTGAACAGCGAGTGCTGGCAGGAGGCACATCCACAGGTTTGATTGACGGGAAGGCAGCCAATCAGATTATTTGGGGGAATTTGATGCCCCCACACTGAATTAAAGCCCTCCCTCCACCCCGGGTTCAGTTTTAGGGCATTCGCCCGAAACAAATCAGAAATTGGGGTCCCCCCTCCTGCCCCTCCCCCACAGAAGGAGCCAGGTTTGGTTTTTCCCACTTTTTATTGATTCGGGTAAAAAAAACGGCCTCCGTCAGGGCGGGGGCCAGAGCAGAGGCTCCGCCCCTTTGGGGGGGCAGGGGGCGGGGCTCCTGTAAGTGCTTGCGGAGGGGGCGGAACCTCAGGAAGGGGGCGTGGCCTCGCGGAGGGGGCTGGGTTTGCCTGGTCCGCTCAGGCTCCGCCCCAGGAGCATCCATGGGGCCGGGGCTTTCTCCCGGTGGGCGGGGCTTCCTAACAAGGGGTGGGGCTGCGCATCCTGATGTGGGCGGGGCTTGGTCCAAAGGGGGTGGGGTTTGCTCCGGGGACAAGGGTGCACATCCTGAGTGGGCGGGGCTTCAGCTCCTGTTGTCAAAGGGGGCGTGGTCTCACACGGGGGCGTGGCTTTCTTTAAAGGAGGCGTGGTCTTGTCTCTATGGGGGCGTGGCTTCCTTGTGGGCGTGGCTTTGTCTTCAAGCGGGTGTGTCTTATGAAGGGGGCGTGGCTTCTGAGGGGAATGATTTCACTTCCTCTGTAGAGCTTTGCCTGGGGTTGCGGCTTCTTCTAGAAGGCGTGGCTTCCTCTAGAGGGGCGTGGCTTCCTCTAGAGGGGCGTGGCCTCCTAAGTGGGGTCTGGCTCCTTCTCTGGGGGGTGGAGCCTCCAGAAGGCATGGCCTCCTGGGGGCGTGGCTCCACAGTTTGGGGGTGTGGCCTCTCACAGAGGGGCGTGGTTTCATTCAAGGGGTGGGGCTCCACCTGTAGGGGGGCGGGACATCCTCCTGGGGGGGGCGTGGGCTCCTCTTGGGGGGCGTGGCCTCCTCCGTGGGGGCGTGTCCTAGCCTGTGCCCGCCAGGTAGAGGGGTGCGCGGGCGGCGAGGGGCGCGGGATGGGGCGGGGGGCGCGGCTGCGGTTGGCGGGGGGGCGCGCGGCGGCGCCGCACGTGGATGACGCGCGTGTCCATCACCTCACAGTCCACCTGCATCATGGCCTCCAGGCCCCCCCCGCGCCCCGACAGGCTCTCTGGGGGGGGGGCAGGAGGGGCAATCAACTGGGGGCAACCCCCCCCCCACCCCGGGGTGGGAGGGGGGGAGATGGGACCCCCCCTGTAACTATGGAACCACCCCCCCCCATGTGACCCTGAGCCCTCCCCTCCAGATGGTAGAGGACCCCCCAGAGCAATAGGGACCCCCCCTTAGGCGATTGTGACTCCCCCTCAAGGTGACACGGACACCCCAAGAGCGACAGGGACCCCCTTGGATGATTTGGACCCACCCCGGGACAATGGCGACCCCCCCCCCAGGCAATGGGGAACCCCCTGGACACGGGGAACTCAGTCCCCATGGGACTGTGACACCCCCACGATGACAAGGACACCCCAAGAGTAACGGGGGGATCCCCCAGGGTGATTGGAACCCCCCCCTTCCCCATGAGCTCCCTCAGGGTGAAACCCCCCCCCCCCCCCCCCCCCATCGTTCCCTCCCAGGGCAATGGGAACCCCCCCTGGGACATGGGGACCCCCCCCAAACTGGGACAATGGGGACCCCTTTGAGACAACGGGGACCCCCCTATTTGACTGCCAACCACCCCAAAGCTAAAACCCAATACCAATGGGGATCCCCCCACCCCCTCCAGAACATGGGGACCCCCCGGGATCTCCCCCCGCCCCAGGACACAGGACCATCCCCCCCCCACCCAGGGACCCCCAGCAACGTGGGGATCCCCCCAGGGACTTTGAAACACCCCCCCTCTCCCCTCCCCATGGACATTGGGGACTCCCCCACACCCAAATATATGGGGGGGGGGTCCCGTGCCCGCCCCCTCACCGTTGAGCGCGGCCGCCGGCATCACCAGGGACCATCTTGGGGCGCGAGGTCTTGTTTGTGGCTGATGGCCGGGAGGAGGAGGGTGGTCCTGGGAAGAGGGGAGGAAGGAACAGCATTGGGGACCCCCCCTGCACCCCTAAACCCCCCGGGGTCCCCCCCCCCCCCCGGCCCCCCAACCCGTACCCGTCGGAAGGAAACGACGTAGAAGGTGTCGGCGCGGCGGTCGATGGCGGCGAGAAAAGGGGGTTCAGGGGGGTCCGGGCGATAGAGCTGGAGCTGCCCTGGGGGGGGCCTGGGCGGAAAACAGGGAGGTCAGGGGGGTTTGGGGGTGCAGGGGAGAAAAGGGGGGAGTCAGGGGGGGTTTGGGGGTGTCGGGGAGCTCGGGGTGGGGGTTGGGGTTCAGAGGGACTCGAAGAGGACCAAGCGGGGGTTCAGGAGGGGTTGGGGATCGAGGGGGGGGGCATTCAGGGGATTTTGGGGGTCTCTCACCTTTGGGGTACAGGGGGGGGGCCGGGACGAGGGCGGGCGGAGGCCGAGACCCTTCCAGGGGGGGCGAAGCCTGGAACTGCCGGGCAGGGGGGGGGGGGTTAGGGGGGGCCTGGGACCCCCCAAATCCCTCCTCCCCCATGTTCATCCCTCAAATCCCCCCCCAACACAGACCCTGATTTGCCATTTTATCCCCCCAAAATCCCACCCTGAGAACCCCCCTCCATCCTGCCCCCCCCCAAGCCCCCCCCGCCCCCGATTTCAGAGCCCTCCCCAACCCCCAAGGCCCCCCCCAAACCCCCACCAAGAACCACCCCCCAACCCCCAAGGCCCCCTAAACCTCCCAGGGCACCCCCCCCCCCCCCCCCCAATCCCCAGCCCCCCTCCCCCCCCTAAGACAACCCCCCCACCTCAAACCTGGTTTCGGGGGGGCCGGGGGGGGGACCCCGGGTTCCTCCGATCGATTTGGTGACGCCGAACCCACCCACTGAGCTCATCCGCGAGCCTGGGGGGGGGGCAAAGGGGGGCGTCCAGGGGGGGCACTGGGACCCTTCCCCCTATCTCTGCCCCCCCCTCACAGCAGGGACCCCTCCTGCCCACCCCAATGGACCCCCCTGAGCCTCCCCCAACCTCAATGCCCCCCTGTGCCCCCCCCCGTGTCTCCCCTCACCCCAAAAGCCCCCACATGCCCTTCCCGTGCCCCTCCTCACCACAGGGGACCCCCCCTTGCCCCCCCCAACCTCAATGCCCCCTGTGCCACCCCCCATTCCCCCCCCTTACCGGAAGGACCCCCCCCGTGCCTCTCCTCACCCCAAAGCCCCCCCCATGCCCCTTCCAGTGCCCCCCCCTCACCACAGGGACCCCCCCCCCACCCCCCCGTGCCCCCCCCCTCACCGCAGGGACTCGGTGCGGTTGAAGCGGGGGCAGTCGGGCGCCTCCAGGAGCCCCCCAGGTCTCCCAGGGGCAGCGTCAGCGAGGAGTTCCTGGGGGGTATAGGGGGGTCAGGGGGGTTCCAGTGAGGGGGGGGGGGGCGGGCCAAGAGAGGGATCCAGGGGGCCGGGGGGCCAGATCTGGGGGTTCATGGGGGGGTCAAGGGGTCCCATTTGAGGTGGGGGGCAATTTAAGGGCAAAGGGCTTGTAGGGGGTTATGGGGGGGCGGGGGTAAAAGGGTGCTGATGGGTTGGGGGGGCACAAGTGTGGTGAAGGGGGAGTATTTGGGGGGGGGTCCCCAAAGTCCAGGTCCCATTGGGTCCGTGGGGATTCCTGGGGGGGGGGTCCTGTTGAGTTTGGGGGGGCAATGCTGGGGGGGGAGGTCCCTAAAGGGGTTCTCATTGGGTTTGGAGCGTCACGGGGAGAATGGGGGGGTCCTGTTGGGTTTGGGGGGGGGAAACCTCGGGCTCTGAAGGCGGGGGGATGGGGATTGGGGGCCCTATTGAGTTTGGGGGGGTCACTAGGAGGGGGGTCTTGCTGGGTTTGGGGGGCATCTGGGGGTGGTCCGTGGAGATCAAGGGGTTCCCTTTGGGTTGTGGGGGGGGGCGGGGGCTGCACATACCTGAAGGAGGTCCTGCTGGGGGGGGTCAGGGGGGGCCGTGGCGCGGTGCCAAGGGGGGGTCCCCACGCACGGGGCAGGGCTGGGGGGGGGCGCCCCGCCTCGGGCACCCCCAGGAGGTGGCGGCGGTCCGCGGGGGGGGGGGCTCGGCGGGGGGGCGGCTGCGAGAAGCTGTTGGGGGGGGGGGGGGTGAGGAGGTTTGGGGGGGGGGCCTGCAAGGGCCCACTCCCCCCCCCCCCCCGCTTCCCTGCACCCCCCTGCATCCAGGGGGGAGCCCCCCAGGACCCCTCCCCAACCCCTCCTGCATCACCCACCTGAGGGGGCCGAGGCTGCAGGCGAGGAGGAGGAGGGCGGCGAGGCAGGCGAGGGTGCGGGGGCCGGGCAGGGGGCGCAGCTCCGCGTCCTGGGGGGGCCAGAGTGGGGGGGGGGTCAGCACAAGGCAACCCCCAAACCCCAACAATGCGCTCGACACCACGGAGGGGCCCCCTGAACCCCCACAATGGTAACTCCCTTTCCCCCCCTCAACCCTATTACCTCATTTCCCCCCCCAGAATGGTCCATCCCACCCTCTAAGCCCCCACCCATGCAGCACCCCCAGACCCCCCCAAAATGGTCCATCCCACCCCAAGCCCCCCCCATGTAGCACCCCCAGACCCCCCATTATGGTACCTTCCCCCCCCACCAACCCAGCACCCTCTGAACCCCTCAATGAGCAATGAGCCCCCTCATTATGGGATGGGGGGGGGCCACGGGCGGTACCATTATGGGATGGGGGGGGGGGGCATGGGCTGTACCATTCCAGGAGAGGGGGGCTCAGGCTGTACCATTATGTGTTTGGGGGGGTATGGTCTCTACTATTATGGGATGGGGGGGGCAGGGGCTGTACCATTATGGGATGGAGGAGCACGGACTGTACCATTATGGGATGGGGGGGCAAGGGGCTGTACCATTATGGGATGGGGGCAAGGGCCGTGCCATTATGGGATGGGGGGGGCACAGACTGTACCATTCCAGGATGGGGGGGCAGGCGCTGTACCATTATGGGATGGAGAAGCACGGACTGTACCATTACGGGACGGGGGGGCAGGGGCTGTATCATTATGGGATGGAGAAGCACAGACTGTACCATTACGGGACGGGGGGGCAGGGGCTGTACCACTAAGGAAACTGGGGAGAGGGGGATCAGGGGCTGTACCATTAACGGCTGGGGGGGGCCCCACCTGCCCCAGGAGGGCGTCGAGGCGGCGGCGCAGCAGCGCGTTCTCGCGGCGCAGGCGGTCGTTGTCGGCCATCGCCTGGCGCAGCCGCTCCTCCAGGCCCTGCACGTACTCCTTGCGGCGGCGCCGCGACTGGCACGCCGACTCCCGGTTCTTGATCATCCGCTGCTGCCGCTTCAGCACCTTCGCCTGCGCCAGCACCGCAGCACCCGGGGGGTGTGGGGGGGGGCACTGGGGGGGCGGGGGGGGCACCAGGGATTGGGGGGGGGCGAGTAGGGAGGGGCCCAGAGTTGGGGGAGGCACTGGAGAGGGGCACCAGGGATTGGGGGGGGGTGAGCAGGGAGGGGCCCCAGAGTTGGGGGAGGGCACTGGAGAGGGGCCCCAGGGCTTGGGGGGGGGCACGGAGGGATGGGGGTGCTGGGGGTTGGCAAGGAGGGGGCATCGGGGCAGAGGGGGGGGTCCAAAGGGTTGAGGGGGGGCACTGGATGGGGCTTGGGGTGGGGGGAGGAGAAGGCACAGAGGGATGGGGGCGTTGGGGGGGGGTTCAGGTGGCAGGGGGGGAATTGGGGGCAGATGGGGGCCCAGAGAGTTGGGAGGGGGCACTGGAGAGGGGCACCAGGGCTTGGGGGGGGGTGGGAGGAGGGAGGGGCCCAGAGTTGGGGGGGGCACACTGGAGAGGGGCACCAGGGCTTGCAGGAGGTGGGGGGGATCAGGGGTCACTGGGGGAGGGGGTCTCTCTTACTCACATCGACCTCCTGGGGTCCGGGCGTGGGGGGCGTGGGGGGCGGGGACGATGCTCTTGGCCTCGGGTTTGGGGGGGGCCAGGGGGGGGCGCGGGGGGGTCCCTGCCCCGGAGGGGTTGGGGGGAGGCACAGGAGCCCCGGAAGCAGCAGCTCCGCCGGCGACAGCAGCACCGTGGGGGCCGGCACTGGGGACCACCCCCACTCTCAGCTGGGACCCCCCCCCGCAAAGACCAAGAACCCCCCCCGGCACCCCCAAACCTCTTCTCCTTTGCCCGAGCCCCTCCTGGCACCCTCAAACCCCCCTCCCCATCGCCCCAGCCACCCACAAGCCTCCCCCCAGCACCCCGAAACCCCCATCTCTCCAGCCCCCCCGAAATGTCCCCAGCACCCCCAAACTCTCTCCCCATCGCTCCTGCCCCCAAACCCCCTCTTCATTGTCCCAGCCCCCCTAAGCACCCCCAGCACCCCCAAACACCCCTCCTCCTCACCCAGCAACCCCCTACCACCCTCAAGCCCCTCAGTCCCAGCCTCCCCAAAGTTCCCAGCCCCCCTTGCTATCATCCCAGCCCCACCCAGCACCCCCAAACCCCCCTCTATCACAGCCCCAGCCCTCTGTGCCCCCCCCCAGCACCCCAAACTCCCCCAGAATCCCCCCCCCCCCAATTCCTACCAGTGATGGCCATGGGCACTGGGGGGGGGGGCCCCCGGGCACCGGCTGCAGGAGGATGGTCTGGGGGGGGGCTCGGGGGGGCCACAGCCCCCCCTGAAGGCTTGGGTTGGATTGGGGGGGTTCGGCGACTTTGGGGGGGCCCTCTGCCTTCACGGCCGGCGGCGCTTGCCTGCTGTGGTACAGAGAGGAGGGAGGTCATGTAGGCAGTGGGAACCCCCCCACCTCACTCTGGGGACCCCCCCACACATCCTGGGACCCCTCCCACAGACACCTGTCCTGGCTTACCTGGATCTGGGGGGGTGCAGGGCAGTGGGGGGGGCGGTTCTGTCTTCACCCCCAGCCTCGGGGGGGCTGGGGGCCTGTGGGGAGAGAGCTGAGGGGGGAACTGGAGGTGCTGGGGGGGTCCTGAGTGACGAGGATGGGTTTGGGGGGGTCCCTGGGGGGAATGGAGGTGGAGAGTGGGGAATCTGGGGGGCTGTGGTTGTGGGAGGTGGGGGTTTGGGGTGCTGGGGGGGGTCTGCGAAATGAAGCAGGGTTTGGGGGGACTGGGGAAGCTGGGACTGTGGGATTTGGGGGTTTTGGGGGGTGTCTAAGGTTGGGGGGCAGCAATTGGGGAAGGGGGGGGACCCCACGTACCCCACCGGGGGGGGTCGGAGGCACAGGAGCAGCCGGAGGCGTCGGAGCAGCGGGAGAGGAGAGGGGGGACCCCGGCTCTGACTTCACCTGCAGCTCTGGGCGGGGGGGGGGGGGTAATGAGAAGTGGGGCCGGGGGGGTTTGCACCCCAAAACTGCCCCCCCCCAGCATCCTGACACTCCCCCACCCAGTACAACCCCAGAAACCCCCCCCCATTCTTCCCCAGCCCATTTCCCCGCAAATCTGCCCCCCCCCAGCCCTCTAGACCACCCCCCACCCTATTGCCCCCCCCGTTCCTCCATCCCCAGCCCCCCATCTCCCCCCAGCCCCATTATAGCCCCACTCCATTCCCCCCACCTCCCATCTCCCTCCATCCCCCCATCCCCAGCCCCCCATCTCCCCACCCAAGCCCCCCCCACTGCCCCCCCTCCATTTGCCCCTCAGCACCCCCCACTGCCCCCATCTCCCCCCCGCCACACTCACCTGGGAAGAGGCTGGGGGGCTCCAGGCCCCAGGGGGGGTCGGGGGGCTGGCGGCCCCACCCCCCTCAAAGGCACAGTCGAACTGGGAGGGGGGAGGGAAAAGGGGGGAACAATGAGGAGGGGGGGGCGATGGGAACCCCCCCCCCGGGGACGGGGCCAGAAAGACCCTGCCCGTAGGGGGTGGGGCTTGGACCCACAATGAGCGGGGCTGGGGGTGCAAGGGGAGGGGCTTGGGGGGCCCCCGAGGGGGCAGGGCTTGGGACACCCCCCAGGGGGCGGGGCTTAAGGACACCCCCCAGGGGGCGGGGCTTACCATGGGGTCGGGGTCCAGAGAGGGGAAGAGGCGGGTGGTCTCCAGGCGATCGTCAAGGCAACCGTAGAGAGCGGCATCTGGGGGGAGGCGCACACATCAAAAGCCCCGCCCACAACGGAACTGGCCACGCCCACCAGGGCTTGCTCACGCCCCCTACCCTGGCAGAGCACGTGTCTGTCGACAGGCCACGCCCCCTCCTCCTGGCCCCGCCCACACAGAGCGTCACAAACCGCCCTGATTGGCAGCCATGGTCTCTTTTGGCCACGCCCACATAAGCCACGCCCCCGTCATACATCACTTCCGTTTTCCCCGCCCCCTCTCTAAGCCCCACCCCTTTCCACCCTCCCAGCCACGGGGAGCGGCCCCGCCCCCGCCGTCCCTCTCAGGTTTCCCCCAGCCCCCCCACCCCTCATCCCCCCGGGTTCTTCCCGGCCCCCCCCGGGCCCCCCGCGACCGCACCCCAGTCCTCGGCGCCCAGGAGGTTGTCTGCCCGGAACCGCCCCGCATCGCTCAGCACCAGCAGCTCCGGCGCCAGCGCCGCCATCTTCCGCCTCGCCGCGCTCCTCCCTCCCCTCCCTCTCGGGCCCGGCCCCCGCCCCTCGGCCTCCGCTGGCCAATCCTCGCCTCCGCCGGCGCCCGCCGGCCAATGGGAGATCGGCTCCCGCCCCCTTCGGGCCCCGCCCCCCGCCCTTCCGCTTCCCCTCCCTCCTCGCCCCGCGGCCCCTCTACCCAATCAGCGCAGCCGCCCCGCGCGCGCCGGCCAATAGGAGCGCAGATTTCCCCGCAGGCCCCGCCCCCTCGCCACGCGCCTGCGCCCCGCGCGCTCCCGCCCTCCCCCTCCCCGCAGCTGCCGCGCTTAAAGGGGCAGCGGCCACGGACCGTCCCCCCTCCTCCTGGGACCCCCCCCTCCCCCCCGCATCCCGGGTCTCTGCCCCTCCCCCACAAATCCACGGCCCCCACCGCATCCCGGATCCCTGCCCCTCCCCCCCATCCCGGTCCCCCGCGGATCTCTACCCCTCCCCCTTTCCCCCCGGTCTCCTGAAGCCCCGCCCCCTCCGGATCGCCCCGCCCCCCTCCCCGGATCCTCCGGTCCCGGTAGGTTTAGCCCCGCCCCCAGGGGGGAGGGTGGTGCATCCTAAGGGGGCTTTTTGGGTGCCCAGGTGGGACCGGGAGCAGCCGCGGGACCCTTGAGGGGTACGGAGGGGTCAGGACCCCTCTGAGAAGGCTCCGCCCCCTCATTCTGCTTGCAGCGACGCGATTGGACAAGGCAAGATGGAAGGGAGTGTCTCAGCCAATGAGGAGCTTGGAGAAGCCGATGGGATCGCGGCTCCGCGAGGATCGACCAATGAGGGACCTGGCAGCCACGGCCTAGCCAATGAGGCTGCGGGGCCTCAGGATGCGGCCAATGAGGAGACAGAGCCACGTGACCCAACCAATGAGGTCAAAGGACAACGTCCAGCCAATGAGGATGGAGGACCTGAGGGCTCAACCGTTGAGGAGGCAGCACACGAGGCCTCGGCCAATGAGGACACAGGGCGCCAAGACCCAGCCAATCAGATTGTGGGATGTCAAGACCCGGCCAATGAGGCTGCAGCACTGAAGAATGCGGCCGATGTGGAGGCAGAGCCACGTCACCCAACCAATGAGGTCAAAGGGCAATGCACAACCAATGAGGATGGGGCACTTGGGGGCTCAGCCAATGAGGATGCAGCACATGAGGCCTCGGCCAATAAGGATGCAGCGCCTGAGGCCCTGAACAATGAGGGGGCAGGACACTGCGATTCCTCCATGCTTCCAAATCCAACCAATGAGGCGTCAGCACAACGGGTGGAGCCGTCCAATGGGGATGCAGCACTCCCGGTGCTGACCAATGAGGCGTCGGATCCCTGGGATTGGTCGAGGGAGGAGGCGTGGCTGTGGGCACCAGAGGGGTGGGGGTTGGGGGAGGAGTGGGAAGAGGATGAGGAGGTGGGGGAGGGGGACCTTGGGGAGGGGCTTGAGGAGGGGGCGTGGCCTATGGAGGGGGCGGAGTCGGAGTGGTGGCTCAGCCCTGACGCCGCCTTCGCCAAGCGGGTCCTGAGGAGGGGGAGGGGCTTGGCCTGCCCGGGGTTGGGGTCCTGGTGTCACGTGCGCGTGTGGGCGGGGCCGGGGTGGGTGGGCGGGGCATGGCCAGCACTGTGGGCGGGCTTAAGAAAGGGTTGGGGGCGTGGCCAGGACAGAAGGAGGTGGAGCTTGATAAAGGGGCGGGACAATGTCAGAAAGGGGCGTGGCCAGAGCAGGAGGAGGGGCTTGATTTTGGGGTGGGGCCAGTGAAGAAAGGGGTGGGACCAGGGCAGGACAAGGAGAAGGGGGCGGAGCCTGGGCCGACAGGGGGGGCGTGTCCCTCCCGGGAGGGGGCGTGGCTGCGGCTGCAGCTCGGGGGCGCCGAGGGGCGCTGGGCGGCCGCGCTGGACGCGTGCCTGCGCACGATGCGGGGCGGGGAGCGGGCGCTGCTGCGGCCGGCGGGTGCGGGGCGGGCGCTGGGGGTCGTGCTGGGGGGCTTCAGCCCCTCTCCCCCGTTCTGGTCCGGGGGGGGTTGAGTCCCGCGAGAGGCTCTGGGCGGCGGCGGCGGAAAGCGGGGGGCGGCGGGGGGCGAAGCTGCTGGCGGAGGGGGCGACCGAGGCGGCCGCCAGGGCTTACGGGAGGGCGTTGAGGGCGGCGGTGCTGGCGGGGGGTCCCCCGCCGCTGGCCCCAGGGAGGGCGGGGACGAAGGCGGAGCTGCACGCGGGGCTGGCGCTGTGCCAGCTCCGCCTCGGGCTCCCGGCGGCCGCCGCCGCCAACGCCACCAAAGCGCTGGAGCTGAGTCCCGGGCACGCCGAGGCGCGGCTGCGGCGGGCGGCGGCGGCGGCGGCGATGGGGGACCTGGAGGCGGCGCTGGAGGATCTGCGGGGGGTGCTGAGAGCGGAGCCCGGGCACCGGCGGGCGCGGGAGGAGCTGAGGAGGGTGCGGGGAGCCGCCAGGGAGAGGGACCGGCGCCTCGCCCGGCGCCTCGGCCGCCTCTTCGCCTGAGGGGACGCGGTTGCTATGGGGATGGGGGTTGCCATGGAGACGATCGGGGAGGGGAGGGGCTGCAGGGGAGCTGAACGACCCTCCCCGATAATTAGCAGGAGCTTTAATGAGCAGCGCTTCGTTAGGAGCGGGAAGGGCGCGAGGCAGCAGGGTTATCCATGCGGATGCGGTTGCCATGGGGACTGGGGTTGCCTTGGAGACGATCGGGGAGGGGAGGGGCTGCAGATGAGCTCCACGCCTTTGATAATAAACGAGATTGTTAATGAGCGGCACTTGATTAGTGAACGGTGTGAGCGGATGCGTGGGGGTTTTGTTGCCATGGTGATGCTGTTGCCATGGAGACTCTGGTTTGGGGTGGGGCTGCAGATTAGCTCCACCTCCCCAATAATAAACAGGAGCGTTAATGAGCAGCGATCTGCTAGGGAGCTGGAGAGAGGTTGCGTTGCCATGGTGACAGTGCAGGGATGGTGTTGCCACGGAGACGATTTGGGGGTGGGACTGAGAGAGCTCCATCCTTTGGATGAGAAACAAGGCTAACAAGAGGTGCTTCATTAGTAAACAGTACGGGGCGGGGGGAGATGCAGCATCACCATGGAAACCATGCTCTGTTTCCATGGCAATAATCAGGAGGCTGAATGCCATCACCAGCAGCCCAGTGTTGCCATGGCAACTGACTTTGCCCCCCCCCCCCCCCCAAAATCTGGTAATAAACATAATAAACATCGTTAACGAACCAAGCTTCACTAATGAGTAGGATGGGTACCACGTCACCGTGGAGATTGCGTTGCCATGGAGATGCTGGTTTGGGGGTGGCGCTAAGGATGAGCCCCCACCCCCGCCCCTTCCTTGACAATACCTGAGATCATGTGATGCTTAATTAAGGGATCGTGGAGATGCTGGTTGGGGTTCCCTTCATCCCAATTAACAGCCCCAATTAACAGCCGGCTTCGTTAACAGCAGCACATGCCCCCCCCACACACGCCTGCAGTGGTTGCCATGATGATGCTCTCAAACCCGGTAACGAGGCAGTCGCTAACGAGCGGCCCCTCCCACGTATCAATATAGAGATTTATTGGACAGCAGCGAAGGGGGCGGGGCCGGACATGCAAATGAGGTGGGGCCCCGCCCAGCGGGAGCCCGGGGGCGGGGCCAAGGGGTGTGGGGTCAGATGTTGACATGGTGATGTTCAACCTGTTGCCAGGGCGTTGCTATGGGATCCCAGGCATCCAGGCATTACTGGGCGCCTGGGCATCACTGTGACGTTGGCATGGCAACGCTTGGGATGCCCAGTGTTGTTGCTATGGTGATGTTGGGGGTTGGGTACCATGGCTAGGATCCCCCAGTGTTGCCATGGCAAAGCTCAGGAGGCTGAGTACCATCACTAGGAACCCCAATGTTGCCATGGCAACACTGAGGGGTCTGCGTACCATTGCTGGGGCATTGCTGGGATCCCTAACGTTGTTGCCATGGTGACACTCAAGAGGCTGGGTATCATCATTAGGAGCCGCAGTGTTGCCATGGTGACAACAAGGGATCTGGGTACCATCGCTAGGGCACCGCTAGGAGCCCCAATGTCGCCATGGTGATGCCGAGGGCAGTGGGTACCATCATTTGGAGCCCTCCTGTCGCCATGGCGATGCTGAGGGCGGGGCGTGGGTGTGGCAGGGGGCCTGATGGGGGGCGTGGCTACGGCTCCCAGTCGTTGTCGTGGTGCTGGGCAGCGATGATGATGACGACGGTGAGGATGGTGCAGAGGACGATGGCGGCGATGCCGACGGCCAGGCTGATGAAGGAGAAGTTCCGGGCCTCGCGTGACGCGATCTCGGCCGAAACGATGTCCCCGCGCGCCACGGCCGCGCGCACCTGGGATGGGAGGGGGGGAAAGCGGGGGGGTCAGCACCCCATCAGAGACCCTAAACCCCAGTGCCCCTCGCAAACCCCACTACCCCCCAGACCCCTGTGCCCCCTTTGTGCCCCAAAACCCCACTGATCCCCCATTGACCCCCAACCACTGTCTCCTCTATTGCCCCCCAGACCCCTGTATCCCCCCCAAACCCTGATGCCCCCCCACGCTCCCCATACTCTTGTGCCTCCCCATTCACTCCTCTTCCCCGTGTGCCCCTCCTGCCCTTTTGCCCCCCAACACCCCACTGCCCCCCACATCCCTGTGCCCCCCCCCCCCGTTGCCCCACATCCGTCAGTGCCCCCCACCCTCCTCGTGCCCCCCACCTGCACGGCCTTGACGATGGCCACGACGCCCGTGGGCCAGAAGCAGCAGAGGGTGGTGAGGACGGCGATGGGGAGGTAATCGTGGGGCGCCCTCCCCGCCCCGGTGCCCCCCAGGGCCCCCCCCGAGGCGACCCCCAGGCCGCCTCCCCCCCCCGCCAGCCCCACAGGGCCGGGCAGGGGGCCAGGGGTGGGGGCGGGGCCAGGGGGGGGGCGCCCCGAAGGCCTGGTAGGAGGGGAAGGGAGGGGAGAGAGGGGGCGTTAGAGGGGCGGGGCTGAGGAAGGACACGCCCCATACATAAGCCACGCCCCTCTTTTAAACCACGCCCCTGACAAACCGCACCAGCCTTTACCCCTTGGCCCTTCCCCCTTCCTCTCAGGCCCCTCCCCTTCACCCACTCCCCCTCCCTGGCCCCTCCTCCTCCCTTGCCCCTCCCCCATCAGTCCCCACCCCTCCTCCTCCCCCTCCCCTCAGGCCCCGCCCCCTCCCATCCCCACCCCCTCCCCTTCCTGAGCCCCTCCCCTGAGGCTCCTCCCATCACCCCTCCCCATCTCAGCCCCTCCCCTTCCCTGGCTCCGCCTCCTCCAAACTTCAACCCCTCTCACCTCCCCCAGCGCCTCCCCCTCCCTGGCCCCTCCTCCTCCCATCTCCATCTCCCCACCTCCAGCCCCTCCCACCTCCTCCAGCTCTCCCCCTCCACCCCACTCGGCCCCTCCCCTTCCCTGACCCCGCCTCCTCCCAACTCCAGCCCCTCCCCCAGCCCTCCCCCTCCCCTGCTCTTCCCCCCCACGCCCCCCCCCACGCCCCCCACTCACGGGCCCCACGGGGTACACGGGCACGTAGGCCGTGCAGGGCTGGAGCTGAACGGCGAAGGGGGGGGGCGCGTAGGGCAGTGGGGGCTGGGGGGGCGCCCCATAGGGCTGGGGGGCGGCAGGGGGGGGCCGGGGCAGAGTGGCGGCATGGTGGGGGGGGGGGGCCCCCCCCGGCCCCCGTCAGCCCCCTGGGCAGCGTGGCCGCCCCCCCCCCAACCCCTGCCCCCGTCAGCCCCCGGGGCAGCGTGGCCGCCCCCCCCCAGCCCCATGGCCGTGCCCCCCCGGGGCAGAGTGGCCGCCCCCAACCCCCCCCCCAAACCCGGGCCCGGGGGGGCTGGAGGTCCGTAGGGGGGGGGCGAGGCGTGGGGCGCCCCCTCCGGCACTCCTGGGGGGGAGGGGCGGAAAGAGGTGTCAGAGAAAGGTGTGTGTCCCCCTCAGACCCGCCCCCCCAGGGACCCCCAGAAACCCCCATCTCCCCAGAACCCCTCCCATCCCCGCAAGGACCCCCTCACTCCCCAAAGCCCCCCCCAGAACATCCCCATCTCCATGCCTTCCCCCCTAACTGCCCCATCCCCTAGGTGTCCCCCCAAAGTCCGTTCAGGCCCCCCCTGTATCTCCCCCATACCCCAAGGACCCCCCCAGACTCCCTTCAGCCCCCTCCCAGTGCCTCCCCACTCCCCGACCCCCCAAGAACTCCCCCCCCCCATGCCCCCAAAGCTCCCCAGAGTCCCTCCAACCCCCCCAGGGACCACCCTAGAGCATCCCCACCCCCTTACACCCCCTAGAACCCTTCCATTGACCCCCCATTCCCCCCCTCACCCAATCCCCTTTGTGCCCCCCCCCATACCCTCCCCCAAAATCCCATCGTGCCCCAAAACCCCCGTAAATCCACCCCCCCCTCCCCAAGGGCCCCGTTTCTGGGTCACCCCCTCCCCCCCCCCCGTGTTATTTATATCGCGACAGAGGGGGGGGGGGGGCGGGGAGTGGGTGCCCTGGATGCTTGGGACCCCGCGGGTTCGTGCCCACCCCCCAGCCCCCCCACATCGCCCCCTGCTCCCCCCTCTCTTCTCCCCCAGACCCCCCAATCGCCCCTCTCATCCCCCCCGTGGCCCCACGTCCCCCACCCCCATTACGCCCCTCATCCCCCATCGCCCCCATCCCCTCCATCACCCCCCCATCACCCCCCTCATCCCCCCCATCTCCTCCATCCCCCCCCTCCATCACCCCCCGTCTCTCCCCCATCCCCTCTCATCCCCCCCCTCCATCGCCCCCCTCATTTCCCATCCCCCCCCCACATCAGCCCCATCCTCCCCCCATCGCCCCCCATCACCTCTTATCGCCCCCCCCCCCCCCCCCATCTCCCCCCGCCCCCGTCCGCGCCCCCCCCTGCTCCGCACCGGGTTTTTCGGCCGCCATGGCCACTCCGGGACCGGCACCGGGACCCCCGGGCGGCCGCAAAGCCCGGACCGGATCCGGACCCGGATCGGAACCGGGACCCCCTCAGCAACCCGGACTGGAGCGGAGCCGGAGCCTGGGTTGGATCCACTGGATCGGGACCGGAGCAAAATCCGGGCTGGATCCGAATGGACCAGAACCGAGATCACCCAGAACCCGGACTGGATCGAACCGGTGTGGAGCTGGATCAGAACCAGTGCCTGGACTGGATCCACTAGACCAGATCAGGACCGGAACAAAAACTGGGCTGGATTCACACAGAACCGGAACTGGATCGATTCAGTGGGACCCCCATCCCCCCGAACCTGGACTGGAACCCCTGCACCGGATTGGGTCTGGAGCAAAACTCAGACTGGATCTAAACAGACCAAAACTGGGACCACTCAGAGCCTGGACTGGATCGAACCAGAGCGGAGCTGGGTCAGAATCAGTGCCTGGACTGGATCGACACAACCGGATCGGGACTGGCGCAAAGACCCGACTGGATCCCCTGGAGCGGAACCAGTGCTGCCCCACCCCACCCCCGAACCTGAGCTGGATCAGGACCCCCTTCCTCCCCTTCCCAACCCAGACTGGATCGGGACTGGTGCAAAGATGGGGCTGGATGTAAATGGATTGGGACCAAGACCCCCCCCAAGAAAATGGACCAGGAGCGCCCCCCCCAAACCTGGGCTGGATCCCCTGAAGAGGGACCCCCCCAAATCCAGACTGGATCCTCCAGACCAGATCCCCCAGACTGGGACCCCCCCCCCCCAGGAACCCGGACTGGACCCCCTGGAGCGGAGCCCCCACCCCCAGCGATGGCGTGAAAAACTTTATTGCTGTTTCCAGTGACCCAAAGCAGCCGGGTTTGGCCCCAAATTTCCACATTGGTCCTGGGGAGCCCTGAAGTGGGGGGGATGGAGGGTGCTGGAGGTCCAGTGGGGGGTCATGTGGGACCCCAGGAGTGTTTGTGGGGGGTGAGGGTTGTAGGGGGAACCCTGGGGAGATGCAAGGGGAGAAGATCCCTGCGTTTGGGGGGAGTTTGAGGTTTTTGGGGTGTTTTTGGGGTGCGGGGGTCCTCAGGGGGGGCCGTGGCGGCGCAGGAGGCCCCCAAAGTGATCGAGGACGCCCCGCAGGGCGTCCCCGAGCCGCGCGGCCTCGGTCTCGTGGCAGCAGTTGAAGGAGGTGATGGCGATGCGAAGCCCCCCGGGGGGAGCCTGGGGGTCGGGGGGGGCCACATGTGACACCCCCACCCCGTAACCGTCGGGCACCAGCGGCCCCCGCAGCAGCCAACAGCCCTCGCGGGAGCGGACCTGGGGGGGGTGACACAGTGCTGAACCCCAAAACTGCCCCCAACCCCCCTCCCCCCAAACCCCAGGACTCACCACTACCACAGCCCCCTCTCTGCACCCCACCCACCCCCCCCTTCGCAAACCCCATAGAGAAACCTCCCAGGGACCCCCTAAACCCCTCCAGGATCCCCCCCAACCCCCCAGGACACCCACATATCCACCCAGAGCCCCCCCAAAACCTAAAGGATTCCCCCACCCCCATTCCACAGGATCCCCAAATCCCCCAACCACCCCCCGGCACCCCTCAACCCCCCCCAAGAGCTATGGAACCCCCTAAAGACCCCTCCCTGGGTGCAAGGAGGGGGCTCTGGGGTGCGAGGTGAGGTACAGGGAAGGTCCTGGGGTGTGGGGAGGCGGGGGTGGAGGGTGCAGAAATTTGGGGAGGGGAGTTGGGGTGCAGGGTTTTGGGGTGCAGAGGGGGGCTGGGGTGCAGGGGGTGGTCCTGGGGTGCAAGGGGGGGGGGTTTCTGGGGTGCGGAGGGAGGGGTGGTGTAGGAGGGATCCTGAGGGGGTTTCAGGGATTCTCTGACGTAATGTGGGGATCCCTGGGGGTGGTGTGGGGGGGTCCCGGGGGGGGGGGGGGGTGGTTTAGGGGTGCTTTTCGGGGTGCCCGGGGGTACCTGGAGGGTGCAGAGGCGGAAGTGGGTGGCGAGGGCGTAGGCGGGGTCGAGGAAGATGTCGGGGAGCGGCTCCCCCGCCGCCAGCGCCGCCTCCCGCAGCCCCTGCAGGTGCCGCTCCGCCCCCAGCCCCGCCCGCACCTGCGCAGGGGGCGGGGCTATCAGAAAAAGGCCCCGCCCGCAGCCCCTTGGCCACGCCTCCCGTGACACACCCTGCCTCACCTGCACCTGAGGGGCTGTCAATCACCACTGGGTCCCTCCCACTGCCCCACCCTGAGTGGTCAATCATCCCCAGGCCCCGCCCACAGCCCCACCCTGCTTCACCCGCACCCGCGGAGCTGCCAATCATCACCAAGCCCCACCCCTTCTCCACCCACAGCACCTGAACAGCTGCCAATCGCCTTCAGCCCTGACCCCGCCCCCTCCCTCACTTGTGAGGCTGCCAATCATCGCCAAGCCCCGCCCCCAGACCCGCCCCCAGACCCACCTGCACCTGCGGGGCTCTCAGGTACCACCTAGCCCCACCTCCCCCGCCCATTGGCAGCTGCCAATCATCAACCAGGCCCCTTGCATCCCATTTACAGGGCTGTCAATCACGGTAGCCCCGCCCCTTGCTACCCCTGGCCCCGCCCCCTGACCTCCTGCAGCCGCCGGCTCTGCGCCTCCACGGCCTCGCGCAGCAGCGCCACCTGCAGCTCCTCCTGCATGGGAAGTCCCGCCCACATTTACCCCTGGACAGGAAGTCCCGCCCCCACTTCACATTCCCTCCCCCATAGAGGAAATCCCGCCCACATTTCACACCTGGGCAGGAAGCCCCGCCCACACTGCACACCTGGTAGAAGCCCCGCCCACACCTGGCACCCAGAGGGGGAAGCCCCGCCCACCTTTCTCACCTGGTACAAGAAGCCCCGCCCACATTTCACACCCAGAGCAGGAAGCCCCTGTACAGGAAACTCCACCCCTATTTCACACCAGGATCTGAAACCCCGCCCACGCCTCACGTGAAGACCCCGCCCCCATAATGAAGCCCCGCCCCCAGTTCACACCTGGCACAGGAAGCCCCGCCCCCAGTTCACACCTGGCACAGAAAGCCCCGCCCCCATTACAAAGCCCCGCCCCCACTTCACGCCCAGAGCTAGACGCCTCTCCCACTCGGTGCGGGAAGCCCCGCCCTCGGTCAAGAAGCCCCGCCCTCATTCCCCGCCCATCCCGTAGCCCCGCCCACCTCGGCCTCGGGGTCGTCGAGCGCCCGCGCCAGAGCGAGGCAGGGGGGCCCGGGGGGGCGCAGGAGGTCGGAGCAGCCGGGCAGGACGAGGCGCAGCGAGGTCGGCTCGCAGGACGCGCACAGCGCCCCGTGCGCTCTGGGGGGGGGGGAAAGGGGGCCGAGGGGAGGGGGGGGGGGTCAGCACCCAGGACCACCCCCCTAAACACGGCAACAACCCCCAACCCCCCAACACCAACTGCCCCCTGGTGCCTCCCCCTCCCCCCCATCTTACCCCATATGCACCCCAGTGACCCCACACACACTACCCCCCCCCTTCTCTGCCCCCCCATACCAATAGAGACCCCCTCCAGCCCCCCATCACCCCCAGCCCCCCTCCCACACCACTACAGACACCCCCCCCAGACTCCACCCTCATCCCCTCCACCCCTGTCCTTGCCCCCAGCCCCCCTTCACCCCCCCCCCGTACCAAATGAGACCCCCCCCACCCCCTCCCTCACCCCCCACAACGTCCTCCTCACCCCCAGCTCCCCCCAGGTCCCCCCTCACCCCCCTCCCATACCCATAGAGACCCCTCCTGTTCCCCCCTTAACCCCCAGGCCCCCCTTCACCCCCCATACACATAGAGATCCCTCCCGGTCCCCTCCCCACTACCCCCCCGATCCCCCCCGGCCCCCCCCTCACCCCCCAGCCCCCCCCTCACCTGTAAAAGGCCGCCTGCAGCGCCACCTGCACCAGCGCCTCCGCCTTTGGCCCCGCCCCCTCCCCGAAGCCCTCATGCGAGAAGCAAAGGACGGAGGCGTCGGCTGCCAAGCTGGGGGGGGGGGGCGGGGGGCGGAGCCTCAGCGGGACACGCCCCACTACCCACCCCGCCCCCACCCATCTGGCCCCTCCCCCAAAGGCCCAATAACCCCACTCCTCGCCCCCCCCCCCCCCCGACCCCATGAACCCCTGACCCTCCCCCCATGACCCTCTGAGCCCCCCCCCCCCCGGGACCCCTCCAGGACCCCCTGACCTTTGCGACCCTTTCATGACCCCTCAGTGACCCCTGAGACACTGCCCAGGACTCCTATTACTCCTCATGACCCTTGACCCCGTCTGTGACCCCACATCCCCCACAACCCCTCTGTGACCTCTTTGACCCCCATAACCCCCATGGCCGCCCTGACCCTGTGACCCCGCTGTGACCCCATAACCACGCTGCGAAACCTCTGTGACCCCGCTGACCCCTTGCAACTCCGTAACCCTTGATGACCCCTGACCTCCCCGTGACCCCTGACGTCCCCGTGACCCCTGACCTGTCCAGGTGCCGCTTGGCCCGCTCGAGCTCGGGGCCGATCTCCGGGCCGATGCTGAACCGGAGCCGCTGGGGCCGGGATGGGGGCGGAGCCACTGCCGGGGCGGGGGCGGGGCGGCGGCTGGGGCGGGGCCAGTGAGGGTGGGGCAGGAAGAGTCCCCCTCACGGACAGGAAGACTCGCTCCCATATGCAAGGAGACCCACCCCAGGGACCCCGCCCACATTTCACACCCAGGACAGGAAGTCCCGCCCATATTTCACACCCAAGGCAGGAAGCACCGCCCACAGGCAGGAAAACCCACCCCAGGGACAGGAAGCTTCGCCCACATCTCACACCCAGGACAGGAAGTCCCACCCACATCTCACACCCAAGACAGGAAGTCCCACCCACGACAGAAAGTCCCACCCACAGTTTACACCCAAGACAGGAAGTCCCATCCTCATTTCACACCCAGGACAGGAAGTGCCACCCCCCCAGGCTCAGGATGCCCCACCCACATTTCACACCCAGTACAGGAAACCTTGCCTTTAGAGACAGGAAGTCCTGCCCCCTCGCTCACCAGTATTCGAGGGCGTGGTCGACCATCTCCGCGACGACGGCGCCGTCGATCACCGCGGGGTCGTAGATGACACCACAGGTCCCGTCCTCCCCCACGATGAGCTGGGAGGGCGGAGTCAGCAGACAGGAAGTCCCGCCCACCCCAGCCCCGCCCTCCAGGGACCTCTTGGGGAAGCCCCTCCCCAATCTTGGAATGCAGGAAGCCCTTCTCCCTCCTCCTCCTCTGCAGCGCCACGTGACCCTCAAACAGGAAGTCCCGCCTCCCTTAAGCCTAAAAGAGGAAGCCCCGCCTCCCATTATCCTAGAACCAGAATTTCTGCCCCGCATTGTCATAGAACAGGAAGTCCCGCCTTCCATTATCCTAGAACTGGAAGTCCCGCCCCATTGTCATAAAACAGGAAGTCCCGCCTCCCATTATCCTAGAACTGGAAGTCCCGCTCTCCACTGCCATGGAACAGGAAGTCCGCCCCCCCATTGTCATAGAACAGGAAGTCCCGCCTCCCATTATCCTAGAACTGGAAGTCCTGCCTTCCATTGTCATAGAACAGGAAGTCCCGCCTCCCATTATCCTAGAACTGGAAGTCCCGCCCCCACTGTCATAGAACAGGAAGTCCTGCACCCCCATTGTCATAAAACAGGAAGTCCCGCCTTCCATTGTCATAGAACAGGAAGTCCCGCTCCATTATCCTAGAACTGGAAGTCCCGCCTTCCATTGTCATAGAACAGGAAGTCCCACCTCCCATTATCATAGAACTGGTAGTCCCGCCCCCCATTGTCATAGAACAGGAAGTCCCGCCTTCCATTATCCTAGAACTGGAAATCCCGCCCCCCATTGTCATGGAACAGGAAGTCCCCACCCCCCATTGTCATATAACAGGAAGTCCCGCCTCCCATTATCCTAGAACAGGAAGTCCCGCCCCCCATTGTCATAGAACAGGAAGTCCCGCCCCACCATTACCCTAGAACTGGAAGTCCCGCCCCCCATTGTCATAAAACAGGAAATCCCGCCTCCCATTATCCTAGAATTGGAAGTCCCGCCTTCCATTGTCATAGAACAGGAAGTCCCGCCTCCCTTTATCATAGAACTTGAAGTCCTGCCCCCCATTGTCATAGAACAGGAAGTCCCGTCTCCCATTGTCATAGAACAGGAAGTCGTGGCCAAACCCAGAAGCCCCGCCCCCCATCGCCCCGCCCACCTGCAGGGTTTTGTCGAACCAGCGGTTGCTGCTGTTGGCTCCGGCCCGCCCCCGTGCAGGACCTGCCCGGCCCCGCCCCCCGGGCCCCTCCCCGCAGCGCCGCCAGGACGGGGGCGTCGAGGCTGAGCGCCAGGAGGCTGCGCTGGATGCGGCCCAGGGACTCCCGGTTCAGACGGTCTGCGGGGTCAGAGTGGGGTCACAGGGGTCAGCGTGGGGTCAGTGGGGTCAGCATGGGGTCAGAGGGGTCAGCATGGGGTCACAGGGGTCAGTAGAGTCAGTAGGGTCATCACGGGGTCAGGGGTCAGCGCGAGGTCATTGGGGTCACCGCGGTCAGCGCGGGGTCAGCGTGGGGTCAACAGGGTCAGAGTGGGTCAGCATAGGGGTCAAAATGGGGTCAACGCAGGGGCAGCTTGGGTCAGGGGCACCAGTCGTGAGCTCCTCCCCCCCAGGACAGGAAGTCCCACCCCTAAGGGCACCCAAAACAGGAAACTCACCCAAAAAACTCCCACCTATCAACAGGAAGTCCCACCCCAAGACAGGAAGTGCTCCGGCAAAACATCCCAAACCAGGAAAGCTCATCCCCACCCCCCCCCCCCCCAAAAAGGAAGTTCACCCCCAAACCCACCTATAAACAAAAGTCCCCCCCCCAAAGAACAGGAAATGCTCCCTCAAGACATCCCAAAAGTGGATTTCTCACCCCCAAACTCACAAAGCCCCCCCCTGCCCCCTCCCAAGGGCCTGAAGCCCCGCCCCCCCACCCGCCCCCCCACCCCCTGCACCCCCTTTCACCCCTCATCAGGGCCCGAAGCCCCACCCCCCATGCCCCGCCTCCCCAGTCACCCCCATCAGGAGCCGAAGCCCCGCCCCCACCCCAAGCCACACCCCTGCCCCCAAGCCCCGCCCCCCTGCACCCCACTCACCCCTCATCAGGGCCCGAAGCCCCGCCCCAAGCTTTCCTCCCCCCAAGCCCCGCCCCCGTGTCCCAAGCCCCGCCCCCTGCACCCAACTCACCCCCCCCATCATGGCCCGAAGTCCCGCCCCCCGCTCCAAGCCCCGCCCCCACCCCAAGTCCCGCCCCTCGCCCCCCACTCACCCCTCATCATGGCCCCGTAGGCCCGGCCCCATGCCCGCCGGTGCTGCCCCGTCAGCAGCCCCACGGGGGGGGCCCCCCCCGCGCCCCGACCGTGCCCGCAGCTCCCCCAGCGCCGCCCCCAGCGTCGCCCGCCGGCAGGGGGGACCCCGACCCCTCGCACGCCTCCACCTGGAAGAACTGGGGGGGGGAACCCCAAAACAGCCCCGTGGGCAACAGGGGGGCGGGAAACAACACCCTCCCCCCCAGACCCCCCCCCGCAACGCCCAGAGGCTCTCCCAGAGCCCCCCTTAAAGTCCCCCCAATGCCCAGGACCCCCCTAAACCTCCCTGACATCCAGGACCCCCCCCAGACCCTCCTGAACTCCCCCCCTCTCCAATGCCCAGAACCCCCTCAGACCCCCCCCTAAAACCCCCCCCCGACACCCAGGACTCCCCCAGAGCCCCCTGAGCTACCCTCGACACCCAGGACTCCCCCCCCGACCCCCATAAACCCCCCCCCATGTACCCCACTAAGACCCCCAGTGCCCCCCCCCAGCATCCCCAGGTGTCTCCCAGGTGCCCCCCCAGCCCCAGTGCCCCCCCAGCACCCTCAGATGCCCCCCCATTGCCCCCCCAGCCCCAGTTCTCCCCCCCCAGGACCGTTCCCAGCCCCCCATGTGCCCCCCCTCTGCCCCTTCAGCCCCATTTACCCCCCTCAGTCCCCCCAGATGCCCCCCAGTGCCCCCCCCCGGTGCCCCCCCGTACCTGCCCGTTGCGGCTGGCGGTGATGCAGGTGGGGGGCTGCGCGCTCGGGGGGAGCCGCAGGACCTCGTCGCGGTGGGGGCCGGGCACGCGGCAGCCCCCGAACGCCGCCTGCAGCCACGGCTCGGGGGGGGTCACGCCTGGGGACACCCCCCCAGGCCTCAGTACAGGGGACCCCCCCAGAACCCCCCAGGACCCCCCCCCAGAACACGCAGGATCCCCAGATCCCCCCAGGACACCCCCAATCCCCAGAACCCCCCCCCAAATCAGTCCAGAGCCCCCAGAACCCACCCCCCAGCACCACCCCCCCAATCAGTCCAGGCCCCCCCAGACCCTCAGACCCGCCCCCCCCCCAAGCCCCCCCCCATCAGACCCGGGACCCCCCCTCCCCCCAGACCTCCCTCCCCACCACTCCAGGCCCCCCCCCCTCCGGACCCCCAGACCCCGCCCCTCCCCCCCAGGACCCCCCCCCCCTCCCCGGCTCCTAGGACCCCCAGGACTCCCCCAATCAGTCCAGACCCCCCCCCCCCGCCCCCCCCCCCCCCCCCGAGACCCCCCCTAAATCACCACAAGACCTCAGGGACCCCCCCAACCAGCCCCCCCGGGCCCCCCCAACATTCCAGGCCCCCCCCCCCCAGGACTCCCCCTCCAGGACCCCCCATCATTCACCCCATAGGACCCCCAACCCCCCCATCAGCCCCCCCCGGCCCCCCCCACTGCCCCCCCCCCCAACGTTCCAGGGCCCCCCCCGCACCCGGCACCCCCCCAGCCCCCCCATTGCCCCCCCCCCCCCCAGCACCCACCGCTGCAGCTGCAGCCGGAAATCCAGGACCCCCAGGACAAGACGAGAGGCGAAACTGGGGGGACCAGAGAGACCAGTTGGGACCAGTAAGACCAGTGAGAACACCAGCAAAACCAGTAACGCCAGTGGGACCAGTTAAACCAGGGACACCGGTGCCATCCACTGGGTCCCAGTCCTGTCCAGTGTCCCCCAGCCCCTCCTCGTTCCCCTCCAGTGCTCCCAGTTCCTCCCAGCTCCCTCCAGTCCCCTCCCAATAACCTCCAGTGCCCCCCAGTCCCTCCCAGTGTACCCTGGTCCCTTCCAGTGCTCCCCAGTTCCTCCCAGTGCCCCCAAATCCCCTCCCAGTGCGCCCCACTCCCTCCCAGCCCCCTCCAGTCCCTCCAATAACCCCCAGTGCCCCCAGACCCTCCCAGTCCCCTCCCCATGATCCCCAGTGCCCCCCAGTCCCCTCCAGTGCCCCCTGGTCCCCTCCAGTGCCCCCCAATCCCCTCCCAATAGCCCCCAGTGCTCCCCAGTTCCTTCCAATCCCCTCCAGTGCTCCCCAGTTCCTCCCACTGCCCCCCAATCCCCTCCCAGAGCCCCCGAGTCCCCTCCCAATAACCCCCAGTGCCCCCCAGTCCCTCCCCGCCCCCCTCCAATCCCCTCCCAGTCCCCCCCCCAGTGCCCCCCTGGACCCCACTCACCCCCAGTTGCCCCCTCCAGTCCTCCCAGTCCTGTCGGGGCAGCACCAGTCCCGCACTGGTGTGAACTGGGAGCGGGAGCCGCTCGCTGGAGCGCCACGGCCACTCCTGGCCAGGGCATGGAGCCGGGGTCACCCCCAAACCACAGGGACTCCCCCCACAGAGACCCCCCAAACCCTGGGGACCCCTCCACCCCCCCAAAAACCTCTGGGTCACCCCCAAACCACGGGGACTCCCCAAACCCCCTGGAGACCCCCAAAACTCTGGGGGCCCCCAAACTCCTGAGGAACCCCCCCACCTCTCTGAGCTCCCCCAAACCCCTGGTCCCCCCAACATACCACGGTCCTCCTCCTGCCCCCCCCCCCCCCAGTCCCCAGCCCCCCACTAATCCGCGGGGTCCCTCCAACCCCTGCCCCCCCCCCTTTTCCCCCAGGCCCCCCACCCCCCTGGTCGTCCCCCCCCAACCCCTGGGTCCCCCAACCCTCCCCCCCAAGCTCCCCCAACCCGTGGGTCCCCCCAACCCCTGGGCCCCCCCCCATCCTCTGCCCCCCCCCCTCAACCCGTGGTCATCCCCCCCCAACCCCCCGAGCCCCCTCCAATCCGTGGGTCCTCCCAACCCCTGGGTCCCCCCAAACCCCCTGAGCCCCCCCAAACCCTGTCACCCCCACCCCCTGAGCCCCCCCAAACCCTGAGCCCCCCCCCACCCCGTGGGACCCCCCCACCCCGGTTCCCCCAAGCCCACCGGCAGCCGGGGGGGTCCCGGGGGTCGTCTCTGCAGCCGCTCCTGCAGGCGGGGTCCGGCCCCCCCCGGCGCCCCGAAATCCCTGACGAGCCGCTGTGCCCGGTCCCCGCTCGCCCGGGGCCACCAGGGCTTCCAGAGCCCCCAGGAGCCGCCCCAGGGTCGCCCCCAAAGCCGGCAGCGGGGGGGGCGCCCCCGGCCCCCCCTGCGGGCAAGAGGAGACCCTCAGGAACGGGGCACGGGACCCCCCTCAGAGCCGGGGACCCCCTGGGCGAAGGGGACCCCCCCGGGGTGAAAGGGGATCCCAAAAGCTAGGGACCCCCCCCAAAGCAAGGGACCTCCCCCCTCCGGGGTGAAAGGGACACCCCCCCCCCAAATCAGGGGACCCCCGGGCGATGGGAGGGACACCCCCAGAGTGAACGGGGGTCCCCAAAGCCAGGGACCGCCCCCCCCTCCCGGGGTGAACGGGACCTCTCCCCAAATCAGGGACCCCCGGTTGATGGGGGGACACCCCCCAGTGTGAAAGGGGATCCCCAAAGCCAGGGATTCCCCTGCGGGGAACAGGAACCCCACCCAAGCCAGGGACCCCCCCCTCTCGGGGTGAACGAGACCCTCCCCCAAAGTCCAAGGACCCCCGGGCGATGGGGGGGACACCCCCCAGTGTGAACGGGGATCCCCAAAGCCAGAGCCCCCCCCCCCCCCCCGAAGTGAACGCGACCTCCCCAAAAAGGGCTACCCCCCTCCCCTAAAGCCAGAACCCCCCCCCCCGGGGAACAGGGACCCCCCCCCTCTCCATGTGCTGGGGACCCCCAGCCGTGGGGATTCCCCCTCCCACGTGATGGGGACCCCCTCACCACGTGCACTGCCCCCCCTCCCCCGTGCAATAGAGACCCCCCCCAGTGCAATAGGGACCCCCTCATGCAATAGAGACCCCTCCCGGTGCAACGGGGACCCCTTCCCCACCACGGGGACCCCCCACCACGTGCTCGCCCCGCCCCCCCGTGGACGTGCAGCCCCGCACGCGCCCTCCCCCCGCTCCCCCCCCCCCGTTCTCTCTCACCGAGGGGGGGCGGGGGGCGAGCGCCGACGCCCCCAGACCCACGGCGAGCGCCCATGGCCCGAGAGCCTACGAAACCC
>JAUMJJ010001248.1:0-21212 GCA_033556795.1 Tapera naevia | reverse complement strand
GGGGGGGGCCCGGAGGAAGAAAAACTCTAAGAAGAGGTGGGATCTTCATTCTTTGGCTTACAAGACCAATGTTTTTGATAAACTATTAGAGTATTTTAGTAGTTCAGTAACTTGTTTTCTAGGGTGGCAGTGATTGGAAAGAGGATTAGAATAATAGAGAAGTAGGTGAGGGATGCTAGTTGGCCGATGATAATGAATGGGTGTTCTACTGGTTGGCTGCCTACTCATGTTAGGATGATTAGATTGGTGACTAAAATTCAGAATAATACTTGGGATAGAGGGCGAAATGTTATTGTGCGTTGTTTAGATTTATGTAGGAGTGGGGCTAGAAATAGTACTAGGACAGATGCAGCGAGTGCAAGGACTCCTCCAAGTTTGTTTGGGATTGAGCGTAGGATAGCGTATGCAAATAGGAAGTATCATTCTGGTTTAATATGAGGGGGTGTGATGAGTGGGTTTGCGGGGGTAAAGTTTTCTGGGTCGCTTAGTAGTGTTGGTGAGAAGAGGGCTAGGGTTGTCAGGAAGAGTAGTATTGTGATGAATCCCAGGATATCTTTTAGGGAGAAGTAGGGGTGGAATGGGATTTTGTCTGAATCTGATGCTAGTCCTAGTGGGTTGTTTGAACCAGTTTCGTGGAGGAAGGTGAGGTGGATTAGTGTGAGACCTGCAATTATGAATGGAAGAATAAAATGTAGGGCAAAAAATCGGGTTAGTGTCGGGTTGTCTACTGAGAAGCCTCCTCAAGCTCATTCTACTAGGGTCTGTCCGATGTATGGGATGGCTGAGAATAGGTTAGTGATGACGGTTGCGCCTCAAAACGATATTTGTCCCCATGGGAGAACATATCCTACGAAGGCGGTTGCTATTAAGGTTAAGAGGAGGATAACTCCTGTGTTTCAGGTTTCCTTGAATAGATAGGAGCCGTAGTAGAAGCCTCGTCCGATGTGAAGGTAAATGCAGATGAAAAATGCTGATGCTCCATTTGCATGTAGGTTGCGGAGTAGTCAACCATATTGGACGTCTCGGCACATGTGGGCTACGGAGGAGAATGCTAGGGTTGTGTCTGCGGTATAGTGTATGGCTAGCATTAATCCTGTAAGGATTTGGGTTGCTAGGCAGATACCTAGAAGAGAGCCGAAATTTCATCAGGCGGAGATATTTGAGGGTGTTGGGAGGTCAATTAGGGAGTTGTTAATTATTTTTAGTAGGGGGTGATGTTTTCGTATGTTTGGGGCCATTAGGGTGTTGGTTCTGTATATTAGTAAGAGGATTAGGATTGATAGGGCAAATGAGCTTAAATAGGCTTTGATGAGGCCTGTGTGTAGGTTGGTTGAGGTTTTGGTTGTTATGACTTGTAGGGTGGCAAGTCCTTCTGGGCCTATTTTTTTGTACCAGGATAGGTCGGCTAGGTGGGAGGATAGTTTTTGTCCTGTGTTTAGGAGGTTTGTAGAGGTTAGGCGGTGGAGTAATGGGTTGAAGTAGCCTAATGTAGATGAGAAGTTTATTGCCATGTTTTGTTTGGGCTTTGATAGGGCGTGAGTTATGTTTGATAGTTCGAGGGCTAGAATGGTTCCTAGGATCGTTAGAAGTATAGCGGCAATTTTTATGTATGTAGGTATGGTTATTGGAGGGGTGCTCGTAGGTGGGAAGTAAGTTGTGATAAGTAGGCCAGCTAGGATGCTGCCTAGTGCAAGTCGAGTGATTGGGTTAATAATTGCTGGGTCGTTTTCGTTTATTGGGGTAGTTGATGGGATGCGGGGGAATCCTGTTTGTACTAAAATAGTTATTCGTAGGCTATATGTTGCGGTGAATGTTGTGGCGAGTAGTGTTAGGAGTAGTGCTCAGGTATTAAGGTGTGATGTGTTTAGGCTTTCAATGATGAGATCTTTTGAGTAGAATCCGGCTAAGAATGGAGTTCCTATTAAGGCTAGGTTTCCGATAGTTAGGCAGGAGGTGGTTGTTGGAAGTATTTTTTGAAGGCCGCCTATTTTTCGGATGTCTTGTTCACCACTGAGGTTGTGGATAATTGATCCAGAGCACAGGAAGAGTATGGCTTTGAAGAAGGCGTGGGTTGAAATGTGTAGAAAGGCTAGCTGTGGAAGGTTTAGTCCAATTGTTACTATTATTAGTCCTAGTTGGCTAGATGTTGAGAAGGCAATAATTTTTTTGATGTCGTTTTGTGTTAGAGCACAGGTAGCGGCAAATAGTGTGGATAGTGCTCCTAGACATAAGCATAGGGTTAGGGCGGTTTGGTTGTTGGAGAGTATAGGGTGTATTCGGATTAGGAGGAAGATTCCTGCTACAACTATAGTACTTGAGTGGAGTAGGGCGGAAACTGGGGTTGGGCCTTCTATGGCAGCTGGTAGTCATGGATGTAGGCCAAATTGAGCTGACTTTCCGGTTGCGGCTAGGATGAGGCCTAGTAATGGGAGTGTTGGGGTTTGGGTATGGTTGGGCATGGTTTGTTGGATATCTCATGAGTTTATGGTGCATGCGAGTCAGGCTATACTTAGGATGAGTCCGATATCTCCGATTCGGTTATATAGGATAGCTTGTAGAGCAGCTGTATTGGCTTCTGCTCGGCCTTGCCATCATCCGATTAGGAGAAATGATATAATTCCTACCCCCTCTCATCCGATGAAAAGTAAAAATAGGTTGTTGGCGATTGTTAGTGTTAATATTGCAGTTAGGAATATTAGTAAGTATGAGAAGAATTTTGTAATGTATGGTTCTGTAGCTATATATCAGGAGGCGAATTGTAGAATAGATCATGTTACAAATAGTGCAATGGGAAAAAATATTATTGAGTATTGGTCAATTTTAAGGTTTATTGGGATTTTAAAGTTTATAATGAATTTTCATTCTCAGATGGAGATAATGCTGTCTATGCCAGAGTATAGGAATAGTGTGGTGGGGATTAGGCTGGTGAGAAAGGCAGTTTTGACGGTTTTGGTAATTGAGCTGGGGGAGTTCTTGTAATTTTTTGTTAATAGGGTTAGTAGTGTGGGGATTAGGATTAATGCTAGTGTGAGAAGTATAGAGGTGTTAATAATTAGGATGGTTTCCACTACTTTTACTTGGATTTGCACCAAGATTAGTGGTTCCTAAGACCAGCGGATTACTGTTATCCTTTAAAAGTAAGGGGGCTGAGATTTTAGACTCAGATACAGGAATTAGCAGTTCCTGTTGGTTGAACCTCCCCTCGGCAGGTAAGAAGGTTTTAACTTCTATTTTTAGAATCACAGTCTAATGTTTGGTTTAAACTATACTTGCATAGGAAGGCTCCTGAGATAAGTTCTGGTTTAAGGATTAAGAGGAGTATAGGTATGATGTGTAGGGTTATTAGGAGGTGTTCACGTGTGGTAAAGTTCTGAATAGATGTGATGTTGGTTGGTAAAATTCCTCGTTGGGTAGTCAGTAGTATAAATAGGGTGTATGCTGCGGTAAGTAGTGTTGCGAGTCCAGTTAGGATGATTGTAAGTATTGATCAGTTGAATAGGGCAATTATGATGGTGAGTTCAGCTATTAAATTTGTTGTTGGTGGCAGGGCTATGTTTGATAGATTGGCTAGTAGTCATCAGGTTGCTGTTAGTGGTAGGAGTGGCTGTAGGCTGCGTGTTAATAATAAGATTCGGCTATGGGTACGTTCATAGTTTGTGTTGGCCAGACAGAATAGTATTGAGGAGGTGAGGCCGTGGGAGATTATGAGGATTATTGCGCCTGAGAAGGATCAGTTAGTTTGGATTAGGCTTGCAGCGATAACTAGGCCTATGTGGCTGACAGATGAGTAGGCGATGAGTGCTTTTAAGTCAGTTTGGCGTAGGCAGATTGAGCTGGTTATGAGTGCTCCTCATAAAGATAAAGCAAGGAATGGGTATTGTAGTGAGTTTAATGTGGGGTTTATTAGGATAGTAATCCGTATAATGCCATATCCTCCGAGCTTTAGAAGTAGTGCTGCTAGAAGCATGGAGCCTGCAATTGGGGCTTCTACATGTGCTTTTGGTAGTCATAAGTGTAGGCCGTATAGTGGGGCTTTTACTATAAATGCTATTAGTAGTGCAATTCCTGAGAGGATAGTGGTTCATGATTTTGGGAGTGAGAGGTTGGTTAAGTTTAGTATTGTTAAGTGAAGAGTCCCTGTTTGTGTGTGAAGGTGTAGGATTGTTACTAATAGTGGGAGGGAGCTAATTAGGGTATAAAATAGGAGGTAGATGCCAGCACTTAGGCGTTCGGGTTGGTTGCCCCATCGGGTAATGAGGATTAGGGTTGGAATGAGGGTTGCTTCAAATGTAATATAAAATATTATAAGTTCTGTGGTTGAGAAGGCTAGAATAATAAATGGTTGAATTATGATTAGGGTGGCTGCAAAGATTCGTTTGCGTGTTAAGGGTTCGTGGTGTAGATGGTTTTGGCTTGCTATAATTATTAGGGGAAGCAATCAGCATGATAGGGTAAGGAGGGGGGATGAGATTTGGTCAATACCTGTTCATTGGGTTAGAGTTTTGTGTGGGAAATATGTGGGGGATAGTCAGTGTAGGCTGATGGTGGCGATTATTAGGCTGTGTAGGGTGATGTTAGTTCATAGGGCTTTTTGGGTGGAGAGTAGGGCTGTTGGGAGAAGTATAATTGTTGGTAGGATAATTTTTAGCATTGTAGGAGATTTAGGTTATGGAGGTGATCTGAGCCATGAGTTCGTGTGGATGCTACTAATATTGCCAGGCCTGTACCTGCTTCGCAAGCCGAAAATGCTAATATTAGGATTGGCATTAGAGTGTGAGAGGGTGTTTGGTTTTCGACTGGTCAGACAGTTAGGGCCACGTATATGGAGAGTATCATGCTTTCTAGGCATAGTAGGGCTGAGATTAGGTGAGTGCGGTGGAAAGCGAGTCCTAGGCTGCTCAGGGTGAAGGTAGAGTAGAAACTTAAGTGTATGAGTGACATTAAGAAAGTCATAGGGCTTAGCTATGATCTGTTGAGCCGAAATCAACTGTCGTGTTTAGACTAACTTTCTTTTTTTGTTTATTCTGCTCATTCTAGGCCACCTTGTGTTCATTCATAAATAAGTCCTAGGGTGAGTAATAGGATAATAGTGGATGTTCAGGTTATGGTAGTGATAGGGGATTGGAGCTGGGTGGCTCATGGTAGGGGTAGTAGTAGTGCGATTTCTAGGTCGAATAGTAGGAATAGAATTGCTACTAGAAAGAATCGGATAGAGAAGGGGAGACGTGCGGAGCCAAGAGGGTCAAAACCACATTCGTATGGGGATAATTTTTCTGAATCTGGATTAATTTGAGTAATTCAGAAGTTTAGTGTGGTTAAAATAATGCTTAGGGTTAGGGAGAGGGTGAATATAAATGTGATTATGTTAATTGCTCTTCTCTGGGGTTGAACCAGATTCTATAGATTGGAAGTCAATTATAATAATTATACTAGAAGAGCAGGATCCTCATCAGTAGATTGTTATGTAGAGGAATAATCAGATGACGTCTACGAAGTGTCAGTATCAGGCAGCGGCTTCAAATCCGAAGTGGTGATTTGGTGTAAAGTGGAATATGATTAGTCGTAGTAGGCAGATAGTGAGGAAAGATGATCCGATGAGTACGTGGAGGCCGTGAAATCCGGTGGCGACAAAAAAGGTTGAACCGTAAACTCCGTCGGCGATTGAGAATGGTGCTTCATAATATTCTATTCCTTGGAGGGCTGTGAAGTAGAACCCTAGGAGGATTGTTAGGGTTAATGCATGGATTGCTTGTTTTCGGTTGCCTTCTGTAATGCTATGGTGTGCTCATGTTACGGTTACTCCTGAAGCCAGTAGAATGGCTGTATTTAGTAAGGGCACTTCTATGGGGTTTAGTGGTTTGATTCCTGCTGGGGGTCATTGGCCGCCTAGTTCTGGCGTTGGTACTAAGCTAGAGTGGAAAAAGGCTCAGAAGAATCCAAGAAAGAAGAATGCTTCGGATGTAATGAATAGGATTATTCCGTATCGTAGTCCTTTTTGGACCGGAGAGAGTGTGATGTCCTTGGAAGGTACTCTCACGAATAATATCTCGTCATCATTGGATTATAACAAGAATTATGGAGAATAATCCTAGGCTGAGAAGTTGTATGGAGTTTTGGTGAAATCATATGACAAGGCCTGATGTTGTTAGTAGAGCAGCTGCTGCTCCGGAGATGGGCCATGGGCTAGGGTCTACTATGTGATATGAGTGTGCTTGGTGGGCCATTAGATGTTTTCTTGTAAGTATAAGGTTAGTAGGAGGACAAAGACGTAAGCTTGAATTATGGCTACTGCAATTTCTAGGATTGTTAGGAGGAGTAGGATGGTAGTAGTCAGTATAGATACTGCTGGAAGAATGGGGAGAAGGACTACAGCTGCTGTTGAGATGAGTTGAATGAGTAAATGGCCGGCGGTGAGGTTTGCTGTGAGTCGGACTCCTAAGGCTAGGGGGCGAATAAGGAGACTGATGGTTTCGATTATAATTAGGGCGGGGATTAGGGGGGTGGGTGTTCCTTCTGGGAGAAGGTGGCCTAAGGAGATTGAGGGTTGGTTTCGTAGGCCTGTGAGTAGGGTAGCTAGTCATAAAGGAAGGGCGAGGGCTATGTTTATTGATAGTTGGGTGGTGGGGGTGAATGTATATGGGAGTAGGCCTAGTAGGTTAATTGTAAGTAGTAATAGTATAAGGGAGGTTAAAATTAGGGCTCATTTGTGTCCTTTTTTGTCTAGGGGAATTATTAGTTGTTTTGTGATTAAGTGGATAACTCAGGATTGGAGGGTAGAGAGTCGGTTTGTAATTCATCGGTTACCTTGGGCTGGGATAAGTAGCACAGGGAATAATATTGAGATAAGGATTAGTGGGATTCCTAGGAGGGATGGGCTTATAAATTGGTCGAAGAAGCTTAAAGTCATGGTCAGGCTCATGAGGTGGTTTTATTAAGTATGGTTGGTTTGTTGATTGGGGGGTTAGTTTGGGTGAAGGATAAAAGTTTTGGTTGAATAGTTAGTGTGAAAGTAAGTCATGTTAATAATATAATGGATAATCATGGGTTTGGATTTAGTTGTGGCATGTCATTAAGGAGGGGTATGTGTTCCTCTGTCTCTAGCTTAAAAGGCTAGTGCTGTTTGCATAGCTTCTTAATGATTAGGATGAAAGGAGTGAGGATCAGTTTTCGAAGTGGGTGAGTGGAGTGGATTCTACTACGATGGGTATGTAGCTGTGGTTTGCGCCACAAATTTCGGAGCATTGGCCGTAGAAGATTCCGGGCCGGGTAGTGATAAATGATGTTTGGTTTAGTCGTCCTGGGATTGCGTCTGTTTTAACTCCTAGGGTGGGAACTGCTCAGGAGTGTAGGACATCCCCTGCGGTGATGATGACACGCACGTGGGATTCTGTTGGAATTACAACTCGATGGTCTACTTCTAGTAGTCGGAAGTGTCCTGGTAAAAGGTCTGTTGTGGGGATTATGTATGAGTCGAATGTTAGGTCTTTAAAGTCTGTGTATTCGTAGGATCAATATCATTGGTGGCCAATGGCTTTTAGGGTTAAGTCTGGTTCATCCACTTCGTCTATTATATATAAAATTTGTAAAGATGGTAGGGCTAGTAGGATAAGGACGATTGCTGGTAGGATTGTCCAGATGAGTTCAATTTCTTGTGCATCTACAGTGTTTGAGGAAAGTTTTTCTAATAGTATAAGTGTTAATAAGTAGAGGACGAGAGTGCAGATTGCTAGGGCTACTATTAGGGCATGGTCGTGGAATTCGACAAGTTCTTCTATGATTGGGGAGGAGGCGTCTTGAAATCCGAATTGAGATGGGTTAGCCATTTGAGATATGTAGAGGTTTCATCTACAATTTAGTCTTGACGAGGCTATGTAATAGTTTTACTAATATCTCATAAGAAAGAAGCATGAGTGGTTTGATGCGGTTGGCTTGAAACCAGCATATGAGGGTTCGATTCCTTCCTTTCTTGTACTTGGACAAAGGCTGGTTCTTCAAAGGTATGGTGTGGTGGAGGGCAGCCGTGGATTCATTCAATATTAGTGGTAGGGAGTTCTGGTTGGATTACTTTTCGTTTTGATGCGAAGGCTTCTCAGATGATAAATATTAGCATAATTACAGCTGTTAATGAGATGAGAGAGCCAATAGATGACATGGTGTTTCATAGGGTATATGCGTCTGGATAGTCGGAGTAACGGCGTGGCATGCCTGCTAGGCCTAGGAAGTGTTGTGGGAAGAATGTTAGGTTAACGCCAGTGAATATTACTCCGAAGTGTGCTTTAGCTCATGTAGGGTGGAGGGTATATCCGGTGAATAATGGAAATCAGTGGGTGAAACCTGCTAGGATAGCAAATACTGCTCCTATTGATAATACATAGTGGAAATGGGCAACTACGTAGTAAGTGTCGTGTAGAGCAATGTCTAGGGATGAGTTTGCTAGGATGATTCCAGTTAGGCCTCCAATGGTGAATAAGAAAATGAAGCCTATGGCTCATAGCATGGGGGGGTCTCATTTGATGGTGCCGCCGTGCAGTGTAGCTAGTCAGCTGAATACTTTAATACCGGTTGGGATTGCGATGATTATAGTGGCTGATGTAAAGTATGCTCGGGTATCTACATCTATTCCTACTGTAAATATGTGATGCGCTCATACAATAAAACCTAGGAATCCGATTGATAATATGGCCCAAACTATTCCTATGTAGCCGAAGGGTTCTTTTTTGCCTGCATAGTATGCTACTACGTGTGAGATAATTCCGAAGCCGGGTAGGATCAGGATGTAGACTTCTGGGTGTCCAAAGAATCAAAACAGGTGTTGGTATAGAACTGGGTCTCCTCCGCCAGCGGGGTCGAAGAATGTAGTGTTTAGGTTTCGATCTGTTAATAGTATTGTGATTCCAGCAGCAAGTACGGGAAGTGATAGGAGTAGGAGAACGGCAGTAATGAGTACAGATCATACGAATAATGGGGTTTGGTATTGTGAGAGGGCTGGAGGTTTTATGTTGATGGCGGTTGTGATGAAATTGATAGCTCCTAGAATTGATGACACTCCTGCTAAGTGTAGGGAGAAGATGGCCAGATCTACGGATGCACCAGCGTGGGCAAGGTTTCCGGCTAAGGGGGGGTATACTGTTCATCCTGTTCCTGCTCCTGCTTCTACTGTGGATGAGGCAAGTAAAAGTAGGAAGGATGGTGGTAGGAGTCAAAAGCTTATATTGTTTATGCGGGGGAATGCTATGTCGGGTGCGCCAATTATGAGGGGTACTAGTCAGTTTCCAAAGCCTCCGATTATAATTGGCATAACTATAAAGAAGATTATTACAAAGGCATGTGCGGTGACAATTACATTGTAAATTTGATCGTCACCTAGTAAGGTTCCGGGCTGTCCTAGTTCTGCACGGATAAGCAGGCTTAGGGCGGTTCCGATTATACCTGCTCAGGCACCGAAGATTAGGTATAGGGTGCCGATATCTTTGTGGTTGGTTGAGAATAATCATCGGGTAGTGGTGGTCACAGGTAAGATGGCTGAGTGTTGAGGCGTTAGGCTGTAGACCTTTTTACAGAGGTTCAATTCCTCTTCTTATCGGCTCTGTAGTGAAGTTCATGTTGAGTTGCAAGCTCATCGATGTACGTTGTAGACGTGCCGGAGTCTTAGGGTGTAGACAGAGGCCTGTTGGTTTAGGCGTCTAGCTGTTAACTAGGATGTTGTGGGATCGAAGCCCGCCTGTCTAGTATAAGGCCCTAACTTAATTAGAGTATCTGAGTTGCATTCAGAAGGTGTAGGTTAATATCCTGCGGGTCTTATCAGAAACTAAGAGGTTTTAGCTCTTGTTTAAGGCTTTGAAGGCCTTCGGTTTGTAGTTTATCCTAAGTTTCTAGTTAATGGTTAAAATTATTGGGGATAGAGGTAGGAGTGTGAGGGATAGGGAGGTGGTGATAGCAATTAGGATATTAGATGTCTTATTGGTGTGTCATTGTTTTATATGATTGGCAGAGTTTGGTGGGAGTGTGATTGTTGAGTAATATGTGAGGCGCAGATAGAAGAATAAGCTTAATAAGGAGAGGAGGGCGATGATTGTTGCTGTTGTTGTTATTTCTTGTTTTGTAAGATTATGGATGATAAATCATTTTGGTAGGAATCCTGTTAATGGGGGAAGTCCTGCAAGGGATAGTATGGTTAATATTATGGTAGCTATCAGGATTGGGGCTTTTGTTCAAGAAATTATTATTGTGGATAGTTTTATGGACTTAGTTGTATTAAGGATAAGGAAAATAGGGATGGTTAGTAAGGAATATACATAGAAGTTGATTATGGTGAGTTTAGGGCTGTAGATTAGAATAATGGTTATTCAGCCTAGGTGGGAAATAGATGAGAAAGCTAGGATTTTTCGGGTTTGTGTTTGGTTTAGGCCTATTCAGCCCCCTAAGGCTGCAGAGGCAATGGCTATGAAGGTTAGTAGTGTTGGGTGGAGGGATGGGGATACTATAAATAAAATAGTGAGTGGTGGCAGTTTTATGATTGTAGATAATAAAAGTGCTGTGGTTATAGATGATCCTTGGATGACTTCTGGAAATCAAAAGTGAAATGGTACTAGTCCAAGTTTTATTGCGATTGCAGTTGTAAGTAGAATGCAGGCTGTTGGGTGGTTTAGTTGAGTGAGGTCTCACTGGCCGTTTGAGTAGGCATTGATAATGCTTGTAAATAGGATTAGTGCTGATGCAGTAGCTTGGACTAGGAAGTACTTAATTGTAGCTTCAATTGCGCGTGGGTGATGGGATTTGGCGATTAATGGGATAATTGCTAGGGTATTGATTTCTAGGCCTGTTCAGGCCATAATTCAGTGGTTGCTTGAGATTGTAATGGCTGTGCCTAGTATAAGACTTAGTGTGAAGATTAGTTTTGCATATGGGCTCATTAGTAGGGGAGGGAGTTAAACCATCATTTTCGGGGTATGGGCCCGATAGCTTTGTTAGCTGACTCTACTAGGAAATAATATAGAGGAAGTATGAAGAGCTTTGATCTCTTTTGTGTAGGTTCGAGTCCTACTTTTCTAAGGTGTTCAGATAGGAAATGAGAGGGTTAGTGTACCTCTATATTCACTTTATCATAGTGATCCTTTTGTTCAGGCACATTTCCTTGGGCATGTCTTGAGTATGGGGGTAATCCTGCATAACAGATTGGTATGCTGGTGTGTCATAAGCATAGGGCTAGTGTTAGTGGTAAGAAATTTTTTCATAGGAGGTGTATGAGCTGGTCGTAGCGGAATCGAGGATATGAGGCGCGAACTCATAGAAAACCAGAGGACAGTAGTAGGATTTTTGTAGCTATAATAATAGGGAATAGCTCTAGGGGTGGGTTTAGTGAACTTGGGTTGAGGAATAGAATGGTGGTTAGTGTGTTTATTAGTATAATGTTTGCGTATTCGGCTAGGAAGAAAAGAGCGAAAGGACCTGCAGCGTATTCGACATTAAATCCGGAGACTAGTTCTGACTCTCCTTCTGTGAGGTCGAATGGGGCACGGTTTGTTTCGGCTAGGGTTGAAATATACCATATCATTGCAAGGGGTCAGGAAGAGAAGATAAGGTAAAGTGGTTCTTGGGTGGTAATGAGGGTATTTAGGGAGTAGTTTCCGCTTAATATAATTACGGAGAGCAGGATGATAGCTAGTGTAACTTCATATGAAATTGTTTGTGCTACTGCACGTAGGGCTCCGATTAGGGCATATTTTGAGTTGGAGGCTCATCCAGATCATAGGATTGAGTATACGGCTAGGCTTGATATGGCTAACAGGAATAGTAGTCCTAGGTTCAAGTCGGCTAGGGAAAATGGAAGTGGGAGGGGGATTCAGATTGTGATTGCCAATAGTAGTGCTAGTATTGGGGTTACGATAAATAAGAATGGAGATGAAGTAGATGGTCGGATTGGTTCTTTAATAAATAGTTTTACACCATCTGCTACAGGTTGTAGTAAACCAAATGGGCCTACAACGTTTGGGCCTTTTCGGGATTGTATGTAGCTTAGGATTTTTCGTTCTACTAGGGTTAGGAAGGCTACAGCAAGTAAAATTGGGATAGCATAGGACAGTGATATAAAGAGGAGGGTAAGGGTAGAGGGTTTTGACATAGTTGATGAAAGCTAGGGAGAGGACTTGAACCTCTGGGTAAAGGGCTTAAGCCTTTTGCATTTACCAAGCTCTGCCACGCTAGCGGCCCTTTTCTAGGGCATTGGTTATATGTTAATATCCATTATAGTAGTTTAGTTGAGTTCACTACTTGAGGGAGGGCGTGTTGGGTAATATTGGCCCTGCTTTCCCGGTCCTTTCGTACTAGGGAAGGCCTAGTCATAGATAGAAACCGACCTGGATTGCTCCGGTCTGAACTCAGATCACGTAGGACTGTTAATCGTTGAACAAACGAACCCTTAATAGCGGCTGCACCATTAGGATGTCCTGATCCAACATCGAGGTCGTAAACCTCCTTGTCGATATGGGCTCTTGAAGGAGATTGCGCTGTTATCCCTGGGGTAGCTTGGTTCATTACTCAGTTGTACTGGGTCTGATTACTATTAGCACATTGAGATGTCACTCTTAGTTAAGAGTTGTGGTCTTATTTTTGGAGGATTTGTTTTTCTCCAAGGTCGCCCCAACCAAAAAATATGAGCCATTGTCTAGTAAGTTGTAGGCCTAGTAGGCTTGGTTAGTGTTGGTGATGGCCATTGATTTTTAAGTTCCACAGGGTCTTCTCGTCTTATGGGTTCATTCCTGCTTTTGCACAGGAAGATCAATTTCACTGATTATCTACAGGAGACAGTTAAGACCTCGTTTAGCCATTCATACAAGTCCCGATTTATGAGACAATTGATTGCGCTACCTTCGCACGGTTAGGATACCGCGGCCGTTAAACGTTCTGTCACTGGGCAGGCATCACCTTTAATACTTGGTTGGCTAAAGGCTATGTTTTTGGTAAACAGTCGGGTCTTGGGTTTGCCGAGTTCCTTTTGTAGATTTTAATCTTTCTAATATGCGCACCTGGGTTGGGTTAACAGTATGTTTAATATTTTGTCTTGTTAGAATTGAGGTATTAATTATGGTCTGTTAATAATTAAATGATGTAAGCTTGCGCTAGGGAGGGAAATGTTCCAAGTTACTTATTTTAGCATAAGTTCTTCTATAGGGATAGGTTAGCCTGTTAGTGGTAAGGGAGTCATGTTGTTTTAGTATTTTTAAGAGGCGAGCTTTGACGCATTCTTTAATGATGGCTGCTTAAAGGCCTACAGTAAGGATGTGGGTGTGGTGTTTATCCGCTAGGGGAGATTGTTTTCTTTTTTAAAGGGGCTGTACCCCCTTTAAATTACTCTTGACCTTCTACATGGGGGTTTGGTTAGGTTTCCTTAGAGGGAGGTCTAGAGAGAACTTAAATTCGTTTCACAGGCAACCAGCTATCACCCAGCTCGGTTGGCTTTTCACCTCTACTAACGAGTCATCCCACTCTTTTGCGACAGAGACGGGTTCGCTCATGTATAGCTGCTCGTGAGTAGCTCGCTTGGGTTTCGGGGGGGCAAGCTTAAATCCGTTTTGCTTGGTGGTTCTGGCTAAATCATGATGCAAAAGGTACAAGATTTTGTCTTTGCTATTATATGCTTAGGTTTTCATTATTATTTCATCTTTCCCTTGCGGTACAGGGGCTCTATCGCTCCGGATGATGTCCTTTTCTATCGCCTATACTAGGTTTATTGAATGTTTTAGTTAAGTGATGAAGTTAGTTTTTTGGTTAATTAGATATGAAGGGTTGGGCTAGAGTTTGGCTTCAAGGCGATCTGGGTGATGGCAGATATCTTTCAGGTGTAAGCTGAATGCTTTGGTGTTGTAGCTACGCCTTGGTATGCTAAGTACACCTTCCGGTACACTTACCTTGTTACGACTTACCTCATCTTTACCTAGTAATGTAGTATTAATTTATTAAGGGAATGTGGTTGTGACGAGGGTGACGGGCGGTATGTACGTGTCCCAGGGCCAATTTAAATGGGGCTCTCATTGTCCCTATTTACTGCTAAATCCGCCTTCCGGGAATGGTTTCACACTCCCTTCCGTGTTTCCTAGTGTTAGGAAATGTAGCCCATTGCTCCCGACTCATAAGCTATACCTTGACCTGTCTTGTTAGCGAAGTATGGTTATTGTGCCCACTGTTGTTCTTTCAAAAAGGTGAGCTGGCGACGGCGGTATGTAGGCTGGCTTAGGGCTAGAGTCGGTTGGGTAAATCGTGGGTTATCGATTATAGAACAGGCTCCTCTAGGTGGGTTTGGGACACCGCCAAGTCCTTAGAGTTTTAAGCGTTTGTGCTCGTAATTCTCAGGCGGATATCTTTGTATATGGGAAGATATCAAGATTTAGGGCCAGGCATAGTGGGGTATCTAATCCCAGTTTGGGTCCTGGCTTTCGTGGATCTAGTTTGTCTAAGGATTTAAGATCTCTTTTAGGGCGGCTTTAGTTGTAATCTGAGCTTATGACAGCTTGGTTACATTTTGATCTTAAATGTCAAGATACTGCATGTACCACTCTTTACGCCGTATTACCGTTAATTTGAGTCTCTTGTATGACCGCGGTGGCTGGCACAAGATTTACCAACTCTGGTTGCTATAACTAAGTCAAGCTTACACTTATTGCTTAATGTTAATTACTGCTGAATGCCCGTGGGGGTGTGGCTAAGCAAGGCGTCTTGGGCTACTTTGATATGGGGTGTGCCTGATACCTGCTCCTTTTATCTTGACAAGAAGGCTAAGGGCATTTACACTGGAATGCGGATACTTGCATGTATATATCTAGCAAGAACTAACGGTAAGGTTAGGACTAAGTCTTTTGTCCTCGGGGAGGTAGGGCTAACCATCTTAGCATCTTCAGTGCTATGCTTTTATTTAAGCTACGAGGACGTGAAAGGGGCTTGTGTTGTTTGTTGTTTGTTGTTTGTTGTTTGTTGTTTGTTGTTTGTTGTTTGTTGTTTGTTGTTTGTTGTTTGTTGTTTGTTGTTTGTTGTTTGTTGTTTGTTGTTTGTTTTGTTGTAGGTGGGTTTTTTAATATTTGGTAAAAATATATATAATAAATATGTAAATAATAAGTGATGTGGTGTACAAAGTGGTGGAATTATTTTAATGTAACTCCAGCGGCGGTGGAGTGTAAAAAGTGAAAAAATGTGTATAAGATAAGTAATAAAAGATGATGTTTACAATATAATGATGATGTATGGTTTGTTTGTAGGGTGTTCTTGTAGTTGAAGTTTACAACGATGGTTTTTCAGGCCATAGATCTTGGAGAGAGGCCAAGCAGGAATTATTATGACTTATTTTGTTTTTTTCTTGGGTGTAGGTTTTGTGTTGGGTGGGTTGGCGGTTGCGTCTAATCCTTCGCCATATTATGGGGTGGTTGGTTTGGTGTTGGCATCTGTGATAGGATGTGGGTGGTTGTTGAGTTTGGGAGTTTCGTTTGTGTCTTTAGTGCTTTTTATGGTGTATTTAGGGGGAATGTTAGTGGTGTTTGTATACTCTGTTTCTTTGGCAGCGGAGCCGTTTCCAGAGGCTTGGGGGGATTGGGGAGTAGTGGGGTATGGGGTTGGGTTATTTTTGGTTGTTGTTGTTGGTGTGGTTGTAGGAGGTGTGGTTGAGTGTTGAAAGGTTGGGTTAGTTACTGTTGATAATGGAGGTATGTTTTTGGTGCGGTTGGATTTTAGTGGTGTGGCAATGTTTTATTCTTTGGGGTTTGGGATGTTCTTGGTGGCGGGGTGAGGTTTGTTGTTGACGTTGTTCGTAGTTTTGGAGGTTGTGCGGGGGTTGTCGCGTGGGGCTATTCGGGCAGTTTAGTGGGGTTATCAGAAAATAGTTTAATTTAGAATACCAGCTTTGGGAGTTGGTGATAAAGGTTTAATTCCTTTTTTTCTGAGGTATGTTTTGATGTATTATGTTTGTGATGGTGACAAATGTAAGTGTTTGTTTATTTAATGAATTTTTACTGGATTGTTTGATGATGTTTTGTGATGTATGATGTAAAAAAATTTTTGTTAAGTAACGAATTTGTTTATTAATGTAGTTTGTCTAGAGTGGGAAAATGTGAAATGTGATGATAAAAATTGTGATGGGTGGAAAATTATGGTTTAGTCGGAAATTCCTAGTGTTGTTAAAATCGCCCGGGGGGGCGAAAATCGAAAAATCATATACCCTATGCATGCATTATCCTGCCACACGGGAGTTAAGCTAGTCGGATCAAGTATGTGAGGGCTATCTAAAGTGCATCAGTGTTGAGATGATTCCCCGGATACGTCGACCGTCTCATTGAGTGATTCTCTGAAAGTGATAAAAAGGCCCGTGGACCATTGTAGCCCAGGTAAATAGATTGTAAGCTCCTGCTCTAACTACCATGGGCAACCTGTGAAGGCTCCCGAAGGGAAGAGAGGGAACCAGTAGACAAAAGGCAGAAAGATGTCGGGATTACGAGGCAAAGTGCCCCTGACAGAGCTCGGTTGCATCTGTGAAAACCAATATATATCCAACTACCAATTGATGACCCTGAAATAGGAACCCGAGGCGCAAAAGAGCAAGTAGTGTCAGTGGTGTATGGTGGAAAGAATGGGCTTGAAGCTAGTATGAGGAGGTACTTCGTGCAAGGCGTTGCGGATTTCTCGTGCTGTGAACGATCAATAAATCCATCGGGTACTTTAGAAAGCTGTACCGGAACAAAGTTTCGTCGGAATAGTCCTGCTACCATTAAGGTCATTCCCTCCGGGAGGCCTCGTGTCCAGGGAAAGTCCGTTAATGTATAGAATGGCATGTCATGGTTTTAGTACGGGCAGAGTGTAAATTCCGTTAATAAGTTACACGCGGATAGCGCTTGAAAGTAGGATGTGAAAAATGCGATTTGTGTCCAGGTGTATATTAATGTATTTAGGACATGGATATAATGTATAATGTGGTACGAGAATAGTATGCTAGAGTACATAGATCCCGGCAAAAAATCCTCCGGGGGGGGGAGGGGGGGGGCCCGGAGGAAGAAAAACTCTAAGAAGAGGTGGGATCTTCATTCTTTGGCTTACAAGACCAATGTTTTTGATAAACTATTAGAGTATTTTAGTAGTTCAGTAACTTGTTTTCTAGGGTGGCAGTGATTGGAAAGAGGATTAGAATAATAGAGAAGTAGGTGAGGGATGCTAGTTGGCCGATGATAATGAATGGGTGTTCTACTGGTTGGCTGCCTACTCATGTTAGGATGATTAGATTGGTGACTAAAATTCAGAATAATACTTGGGATAGAGGGCGAAATGTTATTGTGCGTTGTTTAGATTTATGTAGGAGTGGGGCTAGAAATAGTACTAGGACAGATGCAGCGAGTGCAAGGACTCCTCCAAGTTTGTTTGGGATTGAGCGTAGGATAGCGTATGCAAATAGGAAGTATCATTCTGGTTTAATATGAGGGGGTGTGATGAGTGGGTTTGCGGGGGTAAAGTTTTCTGGGTCGCTTAGTAGTGTTGGTGAGAAGAGGGCTAGGGTTGTCAGGAAGAGTAGTATTGTGATGAATCCCAGGATATCTTTTAGGGAGAAGTAGGGGTGGAATGGGATTTTGTCTGAATCTGATGCTAGTCCTAGTGGGTTGTTTGAACCAGTTTCGTGGAGGAAGGTGAGGTGGATTAGTGTGAGACCTGCAATTATGAATGGAAGAATAAAATGTAGGGCAAAAAATCGGGTTAGTGTCGGGTTGTCTACTGAGAAGCCTCCTCAAGCTCATTCTACTAGGGTCTGTCCGATGTATGGGATGGCTGAGAATAGGTTAGTGATGACGGTTGCGCCTCAAAACGATATTTGTCCCCATGGGAGAACATATCCTACGAAGGCGGTTGCTATTAAGGTTAAGAGGAGGATAACTCCTGTGTTTCAGGTTTCCTTGAATAGATAGGAGCCGTAGTAGAAGCCTCGTCCGATGTGAAGGTAAATGCAGATGAAAAATGCTGATGCTCCATTTGCATGTAGGTTGCGGAGTAGTCAACCATATTGGACGTCTCGGCACATGTGGGCTACGGAGGAGAATGCTAGGGTTGTGTCTGCGGTATAGTGTATGGCTAGCATTAATCCTGTAAGGATTTGGGTTGCTAGGCAGATACCTAGAAGAGAGCCGAAATTTCATCAGGCGGAGATATTTGAGGGTGTTGGGAGGTCAATTAGGGAGTTGTTAATTATTTTTAGTAGGGGGTGATGTTTTCGTATGTTTGGGGCCATTAGGGTGTTGGTTCTGTATATTAGTAAGAGGATTAGGATTGATAGGGCAAATGAGCTTAAATAGGCTTTGATGAGGCCTGTGTGTAGGTTGGTTGAGGTTTTGGTTGTTATGACTTGTAGGGTGGCAAGTCCTTCTGGGCCTATTTTTTTGTACCAGGATAGGTCGGCTAGGTGGGAGGATAGTTTTTGTCCTGTGTTTAGGAGGTTTGTAGAGGTTAGGCGGTGGAGTAATGGGTTGAAGTAGCCTAATGTAGATGAGAAGTTTATTGCCATGTTTTGTTTGGGCTTTGATAGGGCGTGAGTTATGTTTGATAGTTCGAGGGCTAGAATGGTTCCTAGGATCGTTAGAAGTATAGCGGCAATTTTTATGTATGTAGGTATGGTTATTGGAGGGGTGCTCGTAGGTGGGAAGTAAGTTGTGATAAGTAGGCCAGCTAGGATGCTGCCTAGTGCAAGTCGAGTGATTGGGTTAATAATTGCTGGGTCGTTTTCGTTTATTGGGGTAGTTGATGGGATGCGGGGGAATCCTGTTTGTACTAAAATAGTTATTCGTAGGCTATATGTTGCGGTGAATGTTGTGGCGAGTAGTGTTAGGAGTAGTGCTCAGGTATTAAGGTGTGATGTGTTTAGGCTTTCAATGATGAGATCTTTTGAGTAGAATCCGGCTAAGAATGGAGTTCCTATTAAGGCTAGGTTTCCGATAGTTAGGCAGGAGGTGGTTGTTGGAAGTATTTTTTGAAGGCCGCCTATTTTTCGGATGTCTTGTTCACCACTGAGGTTGTGGATAATTGATCCAGAGCACAGGAAGAGTATGGCTTTGAAGAAGGCGTGGGTTGAAATGTGTAGAAAGGCTAGCTGTGGAAGGTTTAGTCCAATTGTTACTATTATTAGTCCTAGTTGGCTAGATGTTGAGAAGGCAATAATTTTTTTGATGTCGTTTTGTGTTAGAGCACAGGTAGCGGCAAATAGTGTGGATAGTGCTCCTAGACATAAGCATAGGGTTAGGGCGGTTTGGTTGTTGGAGAGTATAGGGTGTATTCGGATTAGGAGGAAGATTCCTGCTACAACTATAGTACTTGAGTGGAGTAGGGCGGAAACTGGGGTTGGGCCTTCTATGGCAGCTGGTAGTCATGGATGTAGGCCAAATTGAGCTGACTTTCCGGTTGCGGCTAGGATGAGGCCTAGTAATGGGAGTGTTGGGGTTTGGGTATGGTTGGGCATGGTTTGTTGGATATCTCATGAGTTTATGGTGCATGCGAGTCAGGCTATACTTAGGATGAGTCCGATATCTCCGATTCGGTTATATAGGATAGCTTGTAGAGCAGCTGTATTGGCTTCTGCTCGGCCTTGCCATCATCCGATTAGGAGAAATGATATAATTCCTACCCCCTCTCATCCGATGAAAAGTAAAAATAGGTTGTTGGCGATTGTTAGTGTTAATATTGCAGTTAGGAATATTAGTAAGTATGAGAAGAATTTTGTAATGTATGGTTCTGTAGCTATATATCAGGAGGCGAATTGTAGAATAGATCATGTTACAAATAGTGCAATGGGAAAAAATATTATTGAGTATTGGTCAATTTTAAGGTTTATTGGGATTTTAAAGTTTATAATGAATTTTCATTCTCAGATGGAGATAATGCTGTCTATGCCAGAGTATAGGAATAGTGTGGTGGGGATTAGGCTGGTGAGAAAGGCAGTTTTGACGGTTTTGGTAATTGAGCTGGGGGAGTTCTTGTAATTTTTTGTTAATAGGGTTAGTAGTGTGGGGATTAGGATTAATGCTAGTGTGAGAAGTATAGAGGTGTTAATAATTAGGATGGTTTCCACTACTTTTACTTGGATTTGCACCAAGATTAGTGGTTCCTAAGACCAGCGGATTACTGTTATCCTTTAAAAGTAAGGGGGCTGAGATTTTAGACTCAGATACAGGAATTAGCAGTTCCTGTTGGTTGAACCTCCCCTCGGCAGGTAAGAAGGTTTTAACTTCTATTTTTAGAATCACAGTCTAATGTTTGGTTTAAACTATACTTGCATAGGAAGGCTCCTGAGATAAGTTCTGGTTTAAGGATTAAGAGGAGTATAGGTATGATGTGTAGGGTTATTAGGAGGTGTTCACGTGTGGTAAAGTTCTGAATAGATGTGATGTTGGTTGGTAAAATTCCTCGTTGGGTAGTCAGTAGTATAAATAGGGTGTATGCTGCGGTAAGTAGTGTTGCGAGTCCAGTTAGGATGATTGTAAGTATTGATCAGTTGAATAGGGCAATTATGATGGTGAGTTCAGCTATTAAATTTGTTGTTGGTGGCAGGGCTATGTTTGATAGATTGGCTAGTAGTCATCAGGTTGCTGTTAGTGGTAGGAGTGGCTGTAGGCTGCGTGTTAATAATAAGATTCGGCTATGGGTACGTTCATAGTTTGTGTTGGCCAGACAGAATAGTATTGAGGAGGTGAGGCCGTGGGAGATTATGAGGATTATTGCGCCTGAGAAGGATCAGTTAGTTTGGATTAGGCTTGCAGCGATAACTAGGCCTATGTGGCTGACAGATGAGTAGGCGATGAGTGCTTTTAAGTCAGTTTGGCGTAGGCAGATTGAGCTGGTTATGAGTGCTCCTCATAAAGATAAAGCAAGGAATGGGTATTGTAGTGAGTTTAATGTGGGGTTTATTAGGATAGTAATCCGTATAATGCCATATCCTCCGAGCTTTAGAAGTAGTGCTGCTAGAAGCATGGAGCCTGCAATTGGGGCTTCTACATGTGCTTTTGGTAGTCATAAGTGTAGGCCGTATAGTGGGGCTTTTACTATAAATGCTATTAGTAGTGCAATTCCTGAGAGGATAGTGGTTCATGATTTTGGGAGTGAGAGGTTGGTTAAGTTTAGTATTGTTAAGTGAAGAGTCCCTGTTTGTGTGTGAAGGTGTAGGATTGTTACTAATAGTGGGAGGGAGCTAATTAGGGTATAAA
>JAUMJJ010001247.1:0-27544 GCA_033556795.1 Tapera naevia | reverse complement strand
CATTTTCACACAAATCAGGTTTTCCCCAACAAACTGGGTTCATTTTCCCGAAAATGTGGTATTTCATCTCCACTCTGGGTTCATTTTCCCCAAAATCAGATTTTTTCCTCCCAAACTGGGTTCATTTTCCCCAAAGTCGGGTTTTTTTCCAGCAAAACTCGGTTCATTTCCCTACAAGTTGCATTCCCCCCCCCCCCCCCCCCCAAACAGTGTTCGTTTTCCCCAAAATTCGTTTTTTTTAACCCAGTTACTGGGTTCATTTTCCCCAAAATAATCTTTTTCTCCAAAACTGGGTCAATTTTCCTTAAAAACGGGTTTTTCTGCCAAAACTGGGTTCACTTTCCGCATAATCAGCTTTTTTCCTCCAAAACTATGTTCATTTTCCACAAAATCCGTATTTCCCCCCAAAACTGGGCTCTTTTTCACACAAATCAGGTTTTCCCCTCAAAACAGTGTTCATTTTCCCCAAAATCTTCTATTTCCACGCCACACTTTGTTCATTTTCACCAAAATCAGGGTTTTTTCCCCATTACTCGGTTCATTTTCCCCAAAATCCTTTTTTTCCCCAAAAAACTGGCTGTATTTCCACACAAATCAGGTTTCCCCCTCCAAACTGATTTCATTTTCCCCAAAATCTTCTATTTCCACACCACACGGGGTTCATTTCCCCAAAATAAGTTTTTTTCCTCCCAAACAGGGTTCATTTCCCCAAGGTCAGGTTTTTCCTCCCAAACTCGGTTCATTTCCCTACCAGTTGATTCCCCCCTCCCCCAAACTGTGTACATTTTCCCCAAAATCCGGTTTTTTTACCCAATTACAGGCTTCATTTTCCACAAAATCATTTTTTTTCCCCAAAACTGGGTTCATTTTCCTTAAAAACGGGTTTTTTTTCCGCCAAAGCTGGGTTCATTTTTCGCATAATCGGGTTTTTTCCTCCTAAACTAAGTTCATTTTCCACAAAATCCTTATTTACCCCCAAAACTGGGATCATTTCCACACAAATCAGGTTTCCCTCAATACAGTGTTCATTTTCCCCAAAATAATTTTTCCCCAAAACTGGGTTCATTTTCCTTAAAAACGGGGTTTTCCCCCAAACTTGGTTCATTTTCATTAAAATCGGGTTTTCTCCCAAAACTAGGTTCATTTTCCACATAATCAGCTCTTTTCCTCCGAAACTGGGTCCATTTTCAACAAAATCTTTTTTTTTCGCCCAAAAAACAGGGTGCATTTTCACACAAATCAGGTTTAGCCCTCCAAACTGATTTCATTTTCCCCAAAATCTTCAATTTCGACTCCACACTGGGCTCATTTTCCCCAAAAAAAGGGTTTTTTCCCCCAAAACTGGGTTCATTTTCCCCAAAATATGCTTTTTCCACCAAAACTGGGTTCATTTCCCTACAAATTGGGTTTTCCCCACCAAACTGTGTTCATTTTCCCCAAAACCCGAATTTGTATCCAATTACTGGCTTTATTTCCCAAAAATCTTCCCCACCCCCTCCAAACTGGGTACATTTTCATCAAAAACGGGTTTTTGCCCCCAAACTGGATTCATTTTCCCCATAACCAGCTTCTTTCCTCCCAAACTGGGTCCATTTTCCCCAAAATCCCTTTTCTCCCCCAAAACTGGGTGCATTTTCACACAAATCAGGTTTTCCCCAACAAACTGGGTTCATTTTCCCGAAAATGTGGTATTTCATCTCCACTCTGGGTTCATTTTCCCCAAAATCAGATTTTTTCCTCCCAAACTGGGTTCATTTTCCCCAAAGTCCTTTTTTCCTCAAAAAAACGAGTGCATTTTTACAGAAATCAAATTTTCCTGTTCAAACAGTGCTCATTTTCCCCAAAATCTGGGTTTATTTCCCAATTTCTGGGTTCATTTCCCCAAAATCGGATTTTTTCCTCCCAAACTGGGTTCATTTTCCCCAAAGTCGGGATTTTTCCTCCAAACTGTGTTCATTTTCCCCAAAATCCTTTTTTGCCTCAAAACTGGCTGTATTTCCACACAAATCAGGTTTTCCCCTCCAAACTGATTTCATTTTCCCCAAAATCTTCAATTTCGAATCCACACTGGGCTCATTTTCCCCAAAAACATTTTTTTCCCCCGAAACTGGGTCCATTTTCCCCAAAATTCGGTTTTTTTTACCCAATTACTGTGTTTGTTTTCCCCAAAAAATTTTTTTTCCCCAAAACTGGGTTCATTTTCTACATAATCAGCTTTTTTCCTCTGAAACTGGGTTCATTTTCCACAAATTTCGGGAAATGAACTGAGTTTTGGTGGAAAAAAAGCCCTGACTCTGGGGAAAATGAACACAGTTTGGAGGGGAAGACCTGATTTGTGTTAAAATGCACCCAGTTTTTTTTGGGGAAAAAAGGTTTTTGGGTAAAATGAACCGATTTGGGGAGGAAAGAAGCTGATTATGGGGAAAATTAACCCAGTTTGGGGGGAAAAAAATAGATTTTTGGGAAATAAATGCAATAATTGGGTAAAAAACCCGGATTTTGGGGAAAATGAACCCAGTTTGGTGGGGAAAACCCAATTTGTAGGGAAATAAACCCAGTTTGGTGGAAAAAAACATATTTTGGGGAAAATGAACCCAGTTTTTGGGGAAAAAATGATTTTGGGGAAAATGGACCCAGTAATGGGGAAAAAATCTGATTTTGGGGAAAATGAACCAAGTGTGGAGTGGAAATAGAAGATTGTGGGGAAAATGAAATCAGTTTGGAGGGGAAAACATAATTTGTATTTTGGGGAAATACAGCCAGTTTTAGGGGAAAGAAATGATTTTGGGGAAAATGAAGCCAGTAACGGGTAAAAAACCTGATTTTGGTGAAACTGAAATGTTTGGAGGGGAAAACCTGATTTGTGTGAAAACGAACCCAGTTTTGAGGGGAAATAAGGATTTTGTGTAAAATGATCTTAGTTTTGGAGGAAAAAAAGATGATTATGCGGTAAATGAAACCAGCTTTGGCGGAAAAACCCGTTTTTAAGGAAAATGAACCCAGTTTTGGGGGAAAAAAAAAAAGAATTTTGTGGAAAATGAAGCCCGTAAGTGGGTAACAAACCCGAATTTTGGGGAAAATGAACACAGTTTGGGGGGGAAAAAACAACTTGTAGGGAAATGAATCGAGTTTGGGAGGATAAACCTGACTTTGGGGAAAATGAACCCAGTTTGGGAGGAAAAAAACCCTATTTTGGGGAAATGAACTCAGTGTGGAGTGAAAATAGAAGATTTTGGGGAAAATTAAATCAGTTTGGAGGGAAAAACCTGATTTGTGTGAAAATGCACTCAGTTGTGGGGGGGGGGGGGGGAAATCAGATTTTTTTTCCACATTACTGGGTTCATTTTCCGAAAAAATCCTTTTTTTCCCCAAAAAACTGTGTGCATTTTAACACAAATCAAAATTTCCCCAACAAACTGGGTTCATTTTCCACAAAATCTGGTATTTCATCTCCACTCTGGGTTCATTTTCTCCAAAATCAGGGTTTTTTTCCCCATTACTGGGTTCATTTTCCCCAAAATCATTTTTTCCCCCAAAAACTGGGTTCATTTTTCCTGAAATATGTTTATTCCACCAAAAGTAGGTTTATTTCTTTACAAATTGGGTTTTCTGAACCAAATTGTGTTCATTTCCCCAAAATCCGTTTGTTTTTAACCAATTACTGGCTTTATTTCCCGAAAAATCTTTTTTTCTCCCAAAATTGGGTTCATTTTCTTCAAAAATGGATTTTTTCCCCCCAAACTGTGTTCATTTTCCCCAAAACACTTTTTTTCCCTAAAACTTGATTCCTTTTCCCCAAAGTCGTGTTTTTTTCCTCCCAAACTGGGATCATTTTCCCTCAAATCGTGTTTTTCATTCCAAACTTGTTTCATTTTCCCCATAAACAGGATTTTTCCTCCCAAAACGGGTCTTTTTTCTCAAAATCGGAGATTTTTCTCAAAATGCATCAAAATGCACCCAGTTTTTAGGGGGAAAAACTATTTTGGGGAAAATGATCCCAGTTTCGGTGGAAAAAAAACTGGGTGCATTTTCACACAAATCAAGTTTTCCCCTCCAAACAGTGTTCGTTTTCCCCAAAATCTTCTATTTCCACTCCTCTCTGGGTTCATTTTTTTCCCCATTACTGGGTTCGTTTTCCCCAAAGTCATGTTTTTTTCCCCATTACTGGGTTCATTTTCCACAGAATCGGCTTATTTTCCCCCAAAACTGGGTTCATTTTCATCAGAACTATGTTTTTTCCCCCCAAACTGGGTTCATTTTACACATAACCAGCTTTTTTCTCCGAAAATGATTTCATTTCCCCCAAAATCCTTTTTTTTCCCCAAAACTGGTTGCATTTTCACACAAATCATGTTTTCCCATCCAAACTGGGTACATTTTACCCAGAATCTTTTTTTTTTTCACCGTAACTGTGTTCCTTTCCCTACAAATTGGGTTTCCCCCCACAAACTCTGTTCATTTTCCCCATAATCATTTTTTTTCCCCATTACTGGGTTCATTTTCCCCATAACTGGGTATATTTTAGTCAAAAACAGGTTTTTCCCAAAAAAGAAAAAACAAAAAAGGTGGTTTTTCCTCCCCAAACTGTGTTCATTTTCCCCAAAATTCGGGGGTTTTACCCAATTACTGGGTTCATTTTCCACAAAATTATTTTTTTCCCCAAAATTGGGTCAATTTTCCTTAAAAACGGGGTTTTCCATCAAAACTGGGTTCATTTTCCACATAATCAGCTTTTTTCCTCCCAAACTAGGTTCATTTTCCACAAAATCCCCATTTCCCCCCAAAACTGGGTACATTTTCACGCAAATCAGGTTGTCCCCTCCAAACTGATTTCATTTTCACCAAAATCTTCTATTTCCACTCCACACTGGGTTCGTTTTCGCCAAAATCAGGGTTTTTTTACCCATTACTGGGTTCATTTTCCCCAAAATATGTTTTTTCCACAAAACTGGGTTTATTTCCCTACAAATTGGGTTTTCCCCACCAAACTGGGCTCATTTTCCCCAAAATCCGGGTTTCTTACCCAATTATTGCCTTTATTTACCCAAATTCTTTTTTCTCCCCCAAACTGGGTTAATTTTCCTCATAATCAGCTTCTTTCCTCCCAAACTGGGTTCATTTTCCCCAAAATCCTTTTTTTTCTTCAAAACACTGGGCGCATTTTCACACAAATCAAGTTTCCCCCCCCCCAAACAGTGTTCATTTTCCCCAAAATCAGGTTTTTTACCCCATTACTGGGTTCATTTCCCCAAAATCGGATATTTCCCCCCCCAAAACTTGGTTCATTTTCCCCAAAGTCGGGTTTTTTCCTCCCAAACTGGTTCATTTTCCCCAAAGTCGTTTTTTTTCCAACAAAACTCGGCTCATTTCCCTACAAGTTGGTTTTTCCCCCCAAAACTGTGTTGATTTTCCCCAAAATTCGGGGGGTTTACCCGATTACTGGGTACATTTTCCCCAAAATATTTTTTTTCCCCAAAACTGGGTTCATTTTCCTTAAAAACGGGGTTTACCTCTAAACTGGGTTCATTTTCCGCATAATCAGACTTTTTCCTCCAAAACTAGGTTCATTTTCCACAAAATCCCTATTTCCCCCCAATACTGGGTACATTTTCATGCAAATCAGGTTGTCCACTCCAAACTGATTTCATTTTCACCAAAATCTTCTATTTCCACTCCACACTGGGTTCGTTTTCGCCAAAATCAGTTTATTTTCCCCATTACCGGGTTCATTTTCCCAAAAATCATATTTTTCCCCCAAAACTGGGTTCATTTTTCCCAAAATATGTTTTTTCCACCAAAACTGGGTTTATTTCCCTACAAAATAGGTTTTCCCCAACACACTGTGTTCATTTTCCCCAAAATCCGGGTTTCTTACCCAATTCCTGGGTTCATTTTCCCCAAAATGAATTTTTTCCCCAAAACAGGGCTTATTTCTCTTAAAAACGGCTTTTTCCACTAAAACTGGGTTCATTTTCCACATAATCAGCTTTTTTCCTCCAAAACTGGTTTCATTTTCCTAAAATCCTTATTTTCCCCCAAAACTGGGTACATTTTCACAAAAATCATGTTTTCCCCTCCTATCTGATTTCATTTTCCTCAAAATCATCTATTTCCACTCCACACTGGGTTCATGTTCCCAAAAATCATTTTTTTTCCCAAAAACTGTGTTCATTTTCCCCATAATCCGTTTTGTTCCTCCCAAACCGGGTTCATTTTCCCCAAAGTCGTTTTTTTTCCACCAAAACTCAGTCCATTTCCCTAGAAGTTGACTTTCCCCAACAAAACTGTGTTCATTTTCCACAAAATTGGTGTTTTTTACCAAGTACTGGGTTCATTTTCCCCAAAATCATTTTTTTTCCCCAAAACTGGGTTCATTTTCCTGAAAAACGGGGTTTTTTACCCAAAACTGGGTTCATTTTCTGCATAAATAGCGTTATCTTCCGAAACTATGTTCATTTTCCACAAACTCCTTCTTTCCCCCCAAAACTGGGTGCTTTTTCCCCAAAATCAGGTTTTCCCCTCCAAACAGTGTTCATTTTCCCCAAAATCTTCTACTTCCACTCCACACTGGGTTCATTTTCCCCAAAATCCTTTTTCTGCCCCAAAACTGGGTACATTTCCACATAAATCAAGTTTTCCCCTCCAAACTGATTTCATTTTCCCCAAAATTTTCTATTTCCACTCCACACTGGGTTCATTTTCCCCAAAATCTTTTTTTCCCCCAAAACTGTGTTCATTTTCCACAATTTTTTTTTTCCCCAAAAACTTTGTTTATTTCCCTACATATTGTTTTTTCCCCACCAAATTGTGTTCATTTTCCCCAAAATCCTTTTTTTTACCCCAATTACTGGCTTTATTTCCCCAAAATCTTTTTTCCCCCCCCAAACTGGGTTCATTTTCCCCATAATCAGCTTCTTTCCTCCCAAACTGGGTTCATTTTCCCCAAAATCCTTTTTTTTCCCCAAAGCACTGGGTGCACTTTCACACAAATCAAGTTTCCCCCCCCAAACAGTGTTCATTTTCCCCAAAGTCAGTTTTTTTACCCCATTACAAGGTTCATTTCCCCAAAATCGGATTTTTTCCCCCCCAAAACTTGGTTCATTTTCCCCAAAGTTGGTTTTTTTCCAACAAAACTCGGTTTATTTCCCTACAAGTTGGTTTTTCCCCCCAAAACTGTGTTCATTTTCCCCAAAATTCGGGGAGTTTACCCGATTACTGGGTACATTTTCCCCAAAATATTTTTTTTCCCCAAAACTGGGTTCATTTTCCTTAAAAACGGGGTTTTCCCCCAAAACTGGGTTCATTTTCCGTATAATCAGACTTTTTCCTCCAAAACTAGGTTCATTTTCCACAAAATCCCTATTTCCCCCCAATACTGGGTACATTTTCATGCAAATCAGATTGTCCCCTCCAAACTGATTTCATTTTCCTCAAAATCTTCTATTTCTACTCCACACTGGGTTTATTTTCCCAAAAATCAGTTTATTTTCCCCATTACCGGGTTCATTTTCCCAAAAATCATATTTTTCCCCCAAAACTGGGTTCATTTTTCCCAAAATATGTTTTTTCCACCAAAACTGGGTTTATTTCCCTACAAAATAGGTTTTCCCCAACACACTGTGTTCATTTTCTCCAAAATCCGGGATTTTTACCCAATTACTGGGTTCATTTTCCCCAAAATCAATTTTTTCCCCAAAACAGGGCTTATTTCTCTTAAAAACGGCTTTTTCCACTAAAACTGGGTTCATTTTCCACATAATCAGCTTTTTTCCTCCAAAACTGGTTTCATTTTCCTAAAATCCTTATTTTCCCCCAAAACTGGGTACATTTTCACAAAAATCATGTTTTCCCCTCCTATCTGATTTCATTTTCCTCAAAATCATCTATTTCCACTCCACACTGGGTTCATGTTCCCAAAAATCATTTTTTTTCCCAAAAACTGTGTTCATTTTCCCCATAATCCGTTTTGTTCCTCCCAAACCGGGTTCATTTTCCCCAAAGTCGTTTTTTTTCCACCAAAACTCAGTCCATTTCCCTAGAAGTTGACTTTCCCCAACAAAACTGTGTTCATTTTCCACAAAATTGGTGTTTTTTACTAAGTACTGGGTTCATTTTCCCCAAAATCATTTTTTTTCCCCAAAACTGGGTTCATTTTCCTGAAAAACGGGGTTTTTTACCCAAAACTGGGTTCATTTTCTGCAGAAATAGCGTTATCCTCCGAAACTATGTTCATTTTCCACAAACTCCTTCTTTCCCAGCAAAACTGGGTGCTTTGTCCCCAAAATCAGGTTTTCCCCTCCAAACAGTGTTCATTTTCTCCAAAATCTTCTATTTCCACTCCACACTGGGTTCATTTTCCTCAAGATCCTTTTTCTCCCCCCAAAACTGGGTTCATTTTCCCCAAAATATGTTTTTTCCCCAAAAACTAGGTTTATTTCCCTACATATTGGGTTTTCCCCACCAAATTGTGTTCATTTTCCCCAAAATCTGTTTTTTTACCCCAATTACTGGCTTTATTTCCCCAAAATCTTTTTTATCCCCCCAAACTGGGTTCATTTTCCCCATAATCAGCTTCTTTCCTCCCAAACTGGGTTCATTTTCCCCAAAATCCTTTTTTTTCCCCAAAGCACTGGGTGCACTTTCACACAAATCAAGTTTCCCCCCCCAAACAGTGTTCATTTTCCCCAAAGTCAGTTTTTTTACCCCATTACAAGGTTCATTTCCCCAAAATCGGATTTTTTCCCCCCCAAAACTTGGTTCATTTTCCCCAAAGTTGGGTTTTTTCCTCCCAAACTGGGTTCATTTTCCCCAAAGTTGGTTTTTTTTCCAACAAAACTCGGTTTATTTCCCTACAAGTTGGTTTTTCCCCCCAAAACTGTGTTCATTTTCCCCAAAATTCGGGGAGTTTACCCGATTACTGGGTACATTTTCCCCAAAATATTTTTTTCCCCAAAACTGGGTTCATTTTCCTTAAAAACGGGGTTTTCCCCCAAAACTGGGTTCATTTTCCGTATAATCAGACTTTTTCCTCCAAAACTAGGTTCATTTTCCACAAAATCCCTATTTCCCCCCAATACTGGGTACATTTTCATGCAAATCAGATTGTCCCCTCCAAACTGATTTCATTTTCCTCAAAATCTTCTATTTCTACTCCACACTGGGTTTATTTTCCCAAAAATCAGTTTATTTTCCCCATTACCGGGTTCATTTTCCCAAAAATCATATTTTTCCCCCAAAACTGGGTTCATTTTTCCCAAAATATGTTTTTTCCACCAAAACTGGGTTTATTTCCCTACAAAATAGGTTTTCCCCAACACACTGTGTTCATTTTCTCCAAAATCCGGGATTTTTACCCAATTACTGGGTTCATTTTCCCCAAAATCAATTTTTTCCCCAAAACAGGGCTTATTTCTCTTAAAAACGGCTTTTTCCACTAAAACTGGGTTCATTTTCCACATAATCAGCTTTTTTCCTCCAAAACTGGTTTCATTTTCCTAAAATCCTTATTTTCCCCCAAAACTGGGTACATTTTCACAAAAATCATGTTTTCCCCTCCTATCTGATTTCATTTTCCTCAAAATCATCTATTTCCACTCCACACTGGGTTCATGTTCCCAAAAATCATTTTTTTTCCCAAAAACTGTGTTCATTTTCCCCATAATCCGTTTTGTTCCTCCCAAACCGGGTTCATTTTCCCCAAAGTCGTTTTTTTTCCACCAAAACTCAGTCCATTTCCCTAGAAGTTGACTTTCCCCAACAAAACTGTGTTCATTTTCCACAAAATTGGTGTTTTTTACTAAGTACTGGGTTCATTTTCCCCAAAATCATTTTTTTTCCCCAAAACTGGGTTCATTTTCCTGAAAAACGGGGTTTTTTACCCAAAACTGGGTTCATTTTCTGCAGAAATAGCGTTATCCTCCGAAACTATGTTCATTTTCCACAAACTCCTTCTTTCCCAGCAAAACTGGGTGCTTTGTCCCCAAAATCAGGTTTTCCCCTCCAAACAGTGTTCATTTTCTCCAAAATCTTCTATTTCCACTCCACACTGGGTTCATTTTCCTCAAGATCCTTTTTCTCCCCCCAAAACTGGGTTCATTTTCCCCAAAATATGTTTTTTCCCCAAAAACTAGGTTTATTTCCCTACATATTGGGTTTTCCCCACCAAATTGTGTTCATTTTCCCCAAAATCTGTTTTTTTACCCCAATTACTGGCTTTATTTCCCCAAAATCTTTTTTATCCCCCCAAACTGGGTTCATTTTCCCCATAATCAGCTTCTTTCCTCCCAAACTGGGTTCATTTTCCCCAAAATCCTTTTTTTTCCCCAAAACACTGGGTGCATTTTCACACAAATCAAGTTTTCCCCTCCAAACAGTGTTCATTTTCCCCCAAATCCGGCTGTATTTCCCAGTCAATGGGTCCATTTCCGCAAAATCGGGTTTTTAGGGGAAAAAAAAAACGATTTTGAGGAAAGGAACCCAGTAATGGGGAAAAAACCTGATTTTGGGGAAAATGAACACTGATTGGAGGGGAAAACTTGATTTGTGTGAAAATGCACCCAGTTTTTTTCCTCCGAAACTGGGTTCATTTTCCCCAAAATCGTTTTTCCCCCTAAAAACTGGGTGCATTTTCACACAAATCAAGTTTTCCCCTCCGAAGAGAGTTCATTTACCCAAAAACCGGGTTTATTTCCCAATTACTGGGTTCATTTTTTCCAGAATCATTTTTTTCCCCAAAAAACTGGGTTCAATTTCAGCATAATCAGATTTTTTCCTCAAAAATTGGGTCCACTTCGCACAAAATAGCTATTTTTCCCCAAAAAACTGGGTGCATTTTCACACAAATCAGGTTTTCCCTTCCAAATTGATTACATTTTCCCCAAAATCTTATATTTCCACTCCACACTCGGTTCATTTTCCCCAAAATCAGGGGTTTTTCCCAATTACTGGGTTCATTTTCCCCAAAATAATTTTTTTCCCCACAAAACTGGGTTTATTTTCCTCAAAAATGCATTTTCCCACCAAACCTGGTTCATTTTCATCAAAATCAGGGTTTTTTTCCTTCCAAACTCTGTTCATTTTCCCCATAATCTATTTTATTCCCCAAAACTGGGTGTATTTTCACACAACTCAGGTTTTCCCCACCAAACAGTGTTCATTTTCCCCAAAATCTTCTATTTCCACTCCACACTGGGTTCACTTTCCCCAAAGTCAGTTTTTTTCCACAATTACTGGGTTCATTTTCCCCAAAATAATTTTTTCCCAAAAAAGGGTTCATTTTCACCAAAATTCGGGTTTTTTTGGACCAAAACTGGGTGCATTTCCATATAAGTAGGACTTCCCCCCCAAAACTGTGTTCATTTTCCTCTGGGTTCATTTTCCACAAAATCATTTGTTTTCCCCAACACTGGGTTCATTTTCCTTAAAAACGGGTTTTCCCCACCAAACTGTGTTCATTTTCCCCAAAATTCGGGTTTTTTACTGGGTTCATTTTCCACAAAATTATTTTTTCCCCAAAACTGAGTTCATTTTCCTTAAAAACGGGGTTTTCCATCAAAACTGAGTTCATTTTCCACATAATCAGACTTTCTCCTCCCAAACTAGGTTCATTTTCCACAAAATCCCTATTTCCCCCCCAAAACTGGGTACATTTTCACACAAATCAGGTTTCATTAATTGGGGGTTTACCCAATTAATGGGTACATTTTCCCCAAAATATTTTTTTTCCCCAAAACAGGGTTCATTTTCCTTAAAAACGGGGTTTACCCCCAAAACTGGGTTCATTTTCCGCATAATCAGACTTTTTCCTCCAAAACTAGGTTCATTTTCCACAAAATCCCTATTTCCCCCCAATACTGGCTACATTTTCATGCAAATCAGGTTGTCCCCTCCAAACTGATTTCATTTTCCTCAAAATCTTCTATTTCTACTCCACACTGTGTTCATTTTCCCCAAAATCAGGGGTTTTTACCCATTAGTGCGTTCATTTTCCCCAAAATAATTTTTTCCCCTAAAACTGGTTTCATTTTCCCCAAAATATGTTTTTTTCACAAAGTCGGGTTTTTTCCTCCCAAACTGCGTTCATTTTACCCAAACTCGGGTTTTTTCCAGCAAAACTCGATTCATTTCATTACAAGTTGGTATTTCCCCCCCAAAGTGTATTGAGTTTCCCCAAAATTCGGGTTTTTTAACCAATTATTGGGTTCATTTTCCCCAAAATCACTTTTTTCCCCAAAACTGGGTTCATTTTCCTTAAAAACGGGTTTTTCTGCCAAAACTGGGTTCATTTTCAGCATAAATAGCTTTTAACCTCCAAAACTATGTTCATTTTCCACAAAATCCTTATTTCCCCCCAAACCTCGGTTCATTTTCACACAAATCATGTTTTCCCCTCCAAACTGATTTCATTTTCCCCACAATCTTCTATTTCCACTCCACACTTGTTTCATTTTCCCCAAAATCTGATTTTTTTCCCCATTACTGGGTCCATTTTCCCCAAAATCATTTTTTCCCAAAAAATTGGGTTCATTTTCCCAAAAATATGTTTTTTCCACCAAAACTGGGTTTATTACCCTACATATTGGGGTTTCCCCACCAAATTGTGTTCATTTTCCCCAAAATCCTCAAAATATTTTTTTAGATATTGTGGAAATAAAGCCAGGAATTGGGTAAAAAACCCGGATTTTGGGGAAAATGAACACTGTTTGCTGGGGAAAACCTAATTTGTAGGGAAATAAACTCAATTTTGGTGGAAAAAAAATATTTTGGGGAAAATGAACCCAGTTTTGGGGGAAAAATTATTCTGGGGAAAATGAATCCAATTTTTGGGGGAAAAAGACTGATATGGGAGAAAATGAACCCAGTGTGGAGTGGAAATAGAAGATTTTGGGGAAAATGAACACTGTTTTGAGGGGAAAACCTGATTTGTGTGAAAATGAACCGAGTTTTGGGCAAAATAAGGACTTTATAGAAAATGAACTTAGTTTCAGAGGAAAAAACTGATTATGCGGAAAATGAACCCAGTTTTGGTGGAAAAACCCGTTTTTAAGAAAAATGAACACAGTTTTGGGGAAAAAAGATTTTTGGGAAAATTAACCCAGTAATTGGGTAAAAAACCCGGATTTTGGGGAAAATGAAGAGAGTTTGGTGGGGGAAACCTAATTTGTAGGGAAATAAACCCTAGTTTTGGTGGAAAAAACATATTTTGGGGAAAATGAACCCAATTTTGTGGGAAAAAATATGATTTTTGGGAAAATGAACCCGGTAATGGGGAAAAAAACCTGTTTTTCGGGAAAATGGACCCAGTGTGGAGTGGAAATAGAAGATTTTGGGGACAATCAGGTTTTCCCCTCCAAACTGATTTCATTTTCCCCAAAATCTTCTATTTCCACTCCACACTGGCTTCACTTTCCGGAAAAGCAGATTTTTTCCCCATTACTGGGTTCATTTCCCCAAAATCGGATTTTTTCCACCCAACTGGGTTCATTTTCCTCAAAAAAGAGGGTTTTTTTTCCCCAAAAACAGTGTTGATTTTCCCCAAAATCTTCTACTTCCTCTCGACACTGGTTTAATTTACCCCGAAATCAGGGTTTTTTCCCAATTACTGGTTTAATTTTCCCCAAAATCGGGGTTTTTTCCACCAAAACTTGGTTCATTTCTCTAAAAATTGAGTTTCCCCATAACTGGGTTCATTCTCCCATAATCATATTTTCTCCCCATAAATGGATTCATTCTCCCAAAATCTCTTTTTTCCCCCAGAACTGGGTTCATTTGAAAATGAACACAGTTTGGGGGGAAAAATGAGTTTGGGGGAAATGAAGCCAGTAATTGGGTAAAAAAAACGGATTTTGGGGAAAATGAACACAGTTTCGTGGGGATAACCCAATTTGTAGGGAAATGAACCCAGTTTTGCTGGAAAAAACATATTTTGGGGAAAATGAACCCAGTTTTTGGGGAAAAACAAGATTTTTGAGAAAATGAACCCAGTAATGGGGAAAAAATCTGATTTGGGGGAAAATGAACCCAGTGGGGATTGGAAATGGAAGATTTTGAGGAAAATTAAATCAGTTTGGAGGGGACAACCTGATTTGTGTGAAAATGTACTCAGTTTTGGGGGGAAATAAGGATTTGGGGAAAATGAACCCAATTTTGGAGAAAAATCTGATTATGCGGAAAATGAACCCCGTTTGGGGGGAAAAAAGATTTTTGGGGAAATAAACCCAGTAATTGGGTAAAAACCACTAATTTGGGGGAAAATGGACCCAGTTTGGTGGGGAAAACCCAATATGGAGGGAAATAAACCCAGTTTTGGAGGAAAAAACATAGTTTTTGGGAAAATTAACCCAGTTTTGGGGAAAAAATTGATTTTGGGTAAAATGAACCCAGTAATGGGGAAAAAATCTGATTTTGGGGAAAATGAACACAGTGTGGAGTCGAAATAGAAGATTTTGGGGAAAATGAACACAGTTTGGGGGGGAAAACCCGTTTTTGGTGAAAATGAAACTAGTTCTGAGGGAAAAAAAAAATTGAGGAATTAAAGCCAGTAATTGGGGTAAAAATCCAGATTTTGGGGAAAATGAACACAATTTGGTGGGGAAACCCCAATATGTAGGGAAATAAACCCAGTTTTGGTGGAAAAAACATATTTTGGGTAAAATGAACCCAGTTTTTGGGGAAAAAAATGATTTTGGGGAAAATGAAGCCAGTAATAGGAAAAAAATCCTGATTTGGGGGAAAATGAACAAAGTGTGGAGTGGAAATAGAAGATTTTGAGGAAAATGAAATCAGTTTGGAGAGGAAAACATGATTTGTGTGAAAATGAACCAAGTTTTTTGGGGAAATAAGGATTTTGTGGAAAAAGAACATAGTTTCGGAGGATAAAAGCTATTTATGCGGAAAATGAACCCAGTTTTGGGGGGGGGAAACAATTTTTAAGGAAAATGAACCCAGTTTTGGGGAAAAAATGATTTTGGGGAAAATGAAGCCAGTAATTGGATAAAAAAAACCCCGAATTTAGGGAAAATGAACACAGTTTTGGGGGGGAGACCCAATTTGTAGGGAAATAAACCCAGTTCTGGTGGAAAAAATATATTTTGGGGGAAAATGAACCCGACTTTTGGGGGAAAAGATTGATTTTGGGGAAAATGAGCCATTGTGGAGTGGAAATAGGAGATTTTGGGGAAAATGAAATCAGTTTGGAGGGGAAATCCTGATTTGTGTGGAAATACAGCTAGTTTTGGGGGGAAAAAAGGATTTTGGGGAAAATGAACCAAGTGTGGCGTGGATATAGAAGAATTTGGGGAAAATGAACACTGTTTCGAGGGGAAAACCTGGTTTGTGTGAAAAAGAACCAGTTTGGGGGGGAAATAAGGATTTTGTGGAAAATGAACATAGTTTTGGAGGAAAAAAGCTGATTATGCGGAAAATGAACCCAGTTTTTGGCAGAAAAACCCGTTTTTAAGGAAAATTGACCCAGTTTTGGAGAAAATAATTATTTTGGGGAAAATGAACCCAGTAACTGGGTTAAAAAAAAAATTTTGGGGAAAATGAACACTGTTTGGGGGGGGGGGGGGGAATGCAACTTGTAGGGAAATGAACCGAGTTTTGCTGGATAAAAACCCGACTTTGGGGAAAATGAACCCAGTTTGGGAGGAAAAAATCCGATTTTGGGGAAATGAACCAAGAAATTGGGAAATAAACCCAGATTTTGGGGAAAATGAACACTGGACGGGAAAATTTGATTTGTGTAAAAATGCACCCAGTTTTTTGAGGAAAAAAGGATTTTGGGAAAATGAACCCAGTTTGGGAGGAAAAAATCTGATTTTGGGGAAAATGAACCCAGAGTGGAGATGAAATACCACATTTTCGGGAAAATGAACCCAGTTTGTTGGGGAAAACCTGATTTGTGTGAAAATGCACCCAGTTTTGGGGGAGAAAAGGGATTTTGGGGAAAATGGACCCAGTTTGGGAGGAAAGAAGCTGATTATGGGAAAATGAATCCAGTTTGGGGGCAAAAACCCGTTTTTGTTGAAAATGTACGCAGTTTGGAGGGGGTGGGGAAGATTTTTGGGAAATAAAGCCAGTAATTGGATACAAATTCGGGTTTTGAGGAAAATGAACACAGTTTGGTGGGGAAAACCCAATTTGTAGGGAAATGAACCCAGTTTTGGTGGAAAAAACATATTTTGGGGAAAATGAACCCAGTTTTGGGGGAAAAACCCTTTTTTTGGGGAAAATGAGCCCAGTGTGGAGTCGAAATTGCAAGATTTTGGGGAAAATGAAATCAGTTTGGAGGGCTAAACCTGATTTGTGTGAAAATGCACCCTGTTTTTTGGGCGAAAAAAAGATTTTGTTGAAAATGGACCCAGTTTCGGAGGAAAAGAGCTGATTATGTGGAAAATGAACCTAGTTTTGGGAGAAATCCCGATTTTAATGAAAATGAACCCAGTTTGGGGGAAAACCCCGTTTTTAAGGAAAATGAACCCAGTTTTGGGGAAAAATTATTTTGGGGAAAATGAACACTGTATTGAGGGGAAACCTGATTTGTGTGGAAATGATCCCAGTTTTGGGGGTAAATAAGGATTTTGTGGCAAATGAACTTAGTTTAGGAGGAAAAAAACCCGATTATGCGAAAAATGAACCAGATTTGGCGGAAAAAAATACCCGTTTTTAAGGAAAATGAACCCAGTTTTGGGGAAAAAATGATTTTGTGAAAAATGAAGCCTGTAATTGGGTAAAAAGACGGATTTTGGGAAAATGTACACAGTTTGGGGGGGGGGGGAAGCCATCAACTCGAAGGGAAATGAACCGAGTTTGGGAGGAAAAACCTGACCTTGGGGAAATGAACCCTGTTTGGGAGGAAAAAAACTTATTTTGGGGAAATGAACCCCGTGTGGAGTGGAAATAGAAGATTTTGGGGAAAATGAAATCAGTTTGGAGGGGGAAACCTGATTTGTGTGGAAATACAGCCAGTTTTTTGGGGAAAAAAGGATTTTGGGGAAAATGAACCGAGTAATGGGAAAAAACCCTGATTTTGGGGAAAATGAACCAAGTGTGCGTGGAAATAGAAGATTTTGGGGAAAATGAACGCTGTTTTGAGGGGAAAACCTGATTTGTGTGAAAAAGAGCCCAGTTTTGGGGGAAATATGGATTTTGTGGAAAATGAACATAGTTTTGGAGGAAAAAAGCTGATTATGCGGAAAATGAACCCAGTTTTGGCAGAAAAACCCGTTTTTAAGGAAAATTGACCCAGTTTTGGAGAAAAAAATTATTTTGGGGAAAATGAACACTGTTTGGGGGGGGGGGGGAATGCAACTTGTAGGGAAATGAACCGAGTTTTGCTGGATAAAAACCCGACTTTGGGGAAAATGAACCCAGTTTGGGAGGAAAAAATCCGATTTTGGGGAAATGAACCAAGAAATTGGGAAATAAACCCAGATTTTGGGGAAAATGAAGACTGGACGGGAAAATTTGATTTGTGTAAAAATGCACCCAGTTTTTTGAGGAAAAAAGGATTTTGGGGAAAATGAACCCAGTTTGGGAGGAAAAAATCTGATTTTGGGGAAAATGAACCCAGAGTGGAGATGAAATACCACATTTTCGGGAAAATGAACCCAGTTTGTTGGGGAAAACCTGATTTGTGTGAAAATGCACCCAGTTTTGGGGGAGAAAAGGGATTTTGGGGAAAATGGACCCAGTTTGGGAGGAAAGAAGCTGATTATGGGGAAAATGAATCCAGTTTGGGGGCAAAAACCCGTTTTTGTTGAAAATGTACCCAGTTTGGAGGGGGTGGGGAAGATTTTTGGGAAATAAAGCCAGTAATTGGATACAAATTCGGGTTTTGAGGAAAATGAACACAGTTTGGTGGGGAAAACCCAATTTGTAGGGAAATGAACCCAGTTTTGGTGGAAAAAACATATTTTGGGGAAAATGAACCCAGTTTTGGGGGAAAAACCCTTTTTTTGGGGAAAATGAGCCCAGTGTGGAGTCGAAATTGAAGATTTTGGGGAAATGAAATCAGTTTGGAGGGCTAAACCTGATTTGTGTGAAAATGCACCCTGTTTTTGGGCGAAGAAAAAGATTTTGTTGAAAATGGACCCAGTTTCGGAGGAAAAGAGCTGATTATGTGGAAAATGAACCTAGTTTTGGGAGAAAACCCGATTTTAATGAAAATGAACCCAGTTTGGGGGAAAAACCCGTTTTTAAGGAAAATGAACCCAGTTTTGGGGAAAAATTATTTTGGGGAAAATGAACACTGTATTGAGGGGAAACCTGATTTGTGTGGAAATGATCCCAGTTTTGGGGGTAAATAAGGATTTTGTGGAAAATGAACTTAGTTTAGGAGGAAAAAAACCCGATTATGCGAAAAATGAACCCAGCTTTGGCGGAAAAAAACCCCGTTTTTAAGGAAAATGAACCCAGTTTTGGGGAAAAAAATGATTTTGTGGAAATGAAGCCTGTAATTTTTGGGGAAAATGTACACAGTTTGGGGGGGGGGGGGGGGGGAAATCAACTTGTAGGGAAATGAACCGAGTTTGGGAGGAAAAACCTGACCTTGGGGAAATGAACCCTGTTTGGGAGGAAAAAAACTTATTTTGGGGAAATGAACCCCGTGTGGAGTGGAAATAGAAGATTTTGGGGAAAATGAAATCAGTTTGGAGGGGGAAACCTGATTTGTGTGGAAATACAGCCAGTTTTTTGGGGAAAAAAAGGATTTTGGGGAAAATGAACCGAGTAATGGGGAAAAACCCCTGATTTTGGGGAAAATGAACCAAGTGTGGCGTGGAAATAGAAGATTTTGGGGAAAATGAACGCTGTTTTGAGGGGAAAACCTGATTTGTGTGAAAAAGAGCCCAGTTTTGGGGGGAAATATGGATTTTGTGGAAAATGAACATAGTTTTGGAGGAAAAAAGCTGATTATGCGGAAAATGAACCCAGTTTTGGCAGAAAAACCCGTTTTTAAGGAAAATTGACCCAGTTTTGGAGAAAAAAATTATTTTGGGGAAACTGAACCCAGTAACTGGGTTAAAAAAAATTTTGGGGAAAATGAACACTGTTTGGGGGGGGGGGGGGGGAATGCAACTTGTAGGGAAATGAACCGAGTGTTGCTGGCAAAAACCCGACTTTGGGAAAATTAACCCAGTTTGGGAGGAAAAAATCCGATTTTGGGGAAATGAACCAAGAAATTGGGAAATAAACCCAGATTTTGGGGAAATGAAGACTGGACGGGAAAATTTGATTTGTGTAAAAATGCACCCAGTTTTTTGAGGAAAAAAGGATTTTGGGAAAGTGAACCCAGTTTGGGAGGAAAAAATCTGATTTTGGGGAAAATGAACCCAGAGTGGAGATGAAATACCACATTTTCGGGAAAATGAACCCAGTTTGTTGGGGAAAACCTGATTTGTGTGAAAATGCACCCAGTTTTGGGGAGAAAGGGATTTTGGGGAAAATGGAGCCAGTTGGGAGGAAAGAAGCTGATTATGGGGAAAATGAATCCAGTTTGGGGGCAAAAACCCGTTTTTGATGAATATGTACCCAGTTTGGTGAGGGTGGGGAAGATTTTTGGGAAATAAAGCCAGTAATTGGATACAAATTCGGGTTTTGGGGAAAATGAACACAGTTTGGTGGGGAAAACCCAATTTGTAGGGAAATGAACCCAGTTTTGGTGGAAAAAACATATTTTGGGGAAAATGAACCCAGTTTTGGGGAAAAAACCCTTTTTTGGGGAAAATGAGCCCAGTGTGGAGTCAAATTGAAGATTTTGGGGAAAATGAAATCAGTTTGGAGGGCTAAACCTGATTTGTGTGAAAATGCACCCTGTTTTTTGGGCGAAAAAAAGATTTTGTTGAAAATGGACGCAGTTTCGGAGGAAAAGAGCTGATTATGTGGAAATGAACCTAGTTTTGGGAGAAAACCCGATTTTAATGAAAATGAACCCAGTTTGGGGAAAACCCCGTTTTTAAGGAAAATGAACCCAGTTTTGGGGAAAAATTATTTTGGGGAAAATGAACACTGTATTGAGGGGAAACCTGATTTGTGTGGAAATGATCCCAGTTTTGGGGGTAAATAAGGATTTTGTGGAAAATGAACTTAGTTTAGGAGGAAAAAAACCTGATTATGCGAAAAATGAACCCAGCTTTGGTGGAAAAATACCCGTTTTTAAGGAAAATGAACCCAGTTTTGGGGAAAAAATGATTTTGTGGAAAATGAAGCCTGTAATTGGGTAAAAAGACGGATTTTGGGGAAAATGTACACAGTTTGGGGGAGGGGGGAATCAACTTGTAGGGAAATGAACCGAGTTTGGGAGAAAAACCTGACCTTGGGGAAATGAACCCTGTTTGGGAGGAAAAAAACTTATTTTGGGGAAATGAACCTGTGTGGAGTGGAAATAGAAGATTTTGGGGAAAATGAAATCAGTTTGGAGGGGGAAACCTGATTTGTGTGGAAATAGAGCCAGTTTTTTGGGGAAAAAAAGGATTTTGGGGAAAATGAACCGAGTAATGGGGAAAACCCCCTGATTTTGGGGAAAATGAACCAAGTGTGGCGTGGAAATAGAAGATTTTGGGGAAAATGAACACTGTTTTGAGGGGAAAACCTGATTTGTGTGAAAAAGAGCCCAGTTTTGGGGGGAAATATGATTTTGTGGAAAATGAACATAGTTTTGGAGGAAAAAAGCTGATTATGCGGAAAATGAACCCAGTTTTGGCAGAAAAACCGTTTTTAAGGAAAATTGACCCAGTTTTGGAGAAAAAAATTATTTTGGGGAAAATGAACCCAGTAACTGGGTTAAAAAAAAAATTTTGGGGAAAATGAACACTGTTTGGGGGGGGGGGGGAATGCAACTTGTAGGGAAATGAACCGAGTTTTGCTGGATAAAAACCCGACTTTGGGGAAAATGAACCCAGTTTGGGAGGAAAAAATCCGATTTTGGGGAAATGAACCAAGAAATTGGGAAATAAACCCAGATTTTGGGAAAATGAAGACTGGACGGGAAATTTGATTGTGTAAAAATGCACCCAGTTTTTTGAGGAAAAAAGGATTTTGGGGAAAATGAACCCAGTTTGGGAGGAAAAAATCTGATTTTGGGGAAAATGAACCCAGAGTGGAGATGAAATACCACATTTTCGGAAAATGAACCAGTTTGTTGGGGAAAACCTGATTTGTGTGAAATGCACCAGTTTTGGGGGAGAAAAGGGATTTTTGGGAAAATGGACCCAGTTTGGGAGGAAAGAAGCTGATTATGGGGAAAATTAATCCAGTTTGGGGGCAAAAACCCGTTTTTGTTGAAAATGTACGCAGTTTGGAGGGGGTGGGAAGATTTTTGGGAAATAAAGCCAGTAATTGGATACAAATTCGGGTTTTGAGGAAAATGAACACAGTTTGGTGGGGAAAACCCAATTTGTAGGGAAATGAACCCAGTTTTGGTGGAAAAAACATATTTTGGGGAAAATGAACCCAGTTTTGGGGGAAAAACCCTTTTTTTGGGGAAAATGAGCCCAGTGTGGAGTCGAAATTGAAGATTTTGGGAAAATGAAATCAGTTTGGAGGGCTAAACCTGATTTGTGTGAAAATGCACCCTGTTTTTTGGGCGAAAAAAAAGATTTTGTTGAAAATGGACCCAGTTTCGGAGGAAAAGAGCTGATTATGTGGAAATGAACCTAGTTTTGGGAGAAATCCCGATTTTAATGAAAATGAACCCAGTTTGGGGGAAAACCCCGTTTTTAAGGAAAATGAACCCAGTTTTGGGGAAAAATTATTTTGGGGAAAATGAACACTGTATTGAGGGGAAACCTGATTTGTGTGGAAATGATCCCAGTTTTGGGGGTAAATAAGGATTTTGTGGAAAATGAACTTAGTTTAGGAGGAAAAAAACCCGATTATGCGAAAAATGAACCCAGATTTGGCGGAAAAAAATACCCGTTTTTAAGGAAAATGAACCCAGTTTTGGGGAAAAAATGATTTTGTGAAAAATGAAGCCTGTAATTGGTAAAATGACGGATTTTGGGGAAAATGTACACAGTTTGGGGGGGGGGGGAGACATCAACTCGAAGGGAAATGAACCGAGTTTGGGAGGAAAAACCTGACCTTGGGGAAATGAACCCTGTTTGGGAGGAAAAAAACTTATTTTGGGGGAAATGAACCCCGTGTGGAGTGGAAATAGAAGATTTTGGGGAAAATGAAATCAGTTTGGAGGGGGAAACCTGATTGTGTGGAAATACAGCCAGTTTTTTGGGGAAAAAAAGGATTTTGGGGAAAATGAACCGAGTAATGGGGAAAAAACCCTGATTTTGGGGAAAATGAACCAAGTGTGGCGTGGAAATAGAAGATTTTGGGGAAAATGAACGCTGTTTTGAGGGGGAAAACCTGATTTGTGTGAAAAAGAGCCCAGTTTGGGGGGAAATATGGATTTTGTGGAAAATGAACATAGTTTTGGAGGAAAAAAGCTGATTATGCGGAAAATGAACCCAGTTTTGGCAGAAAAACCCGTTTTTAAGGAAATTGACCCAGTTTTGGAGAAAAAAATTATTTTGGGGAAAATGAACACTGTTTGGGGGGGGGGGGAATGCAACTTGTAGGGAAATGAACCGAGTTTTGCTGGATAAAAACCCGACTTTGGGGAAAATGAACCAGTTTGGGAGGAAAAAATCCGATTTTGGGAAATGAACCAAGAAATTGGGAAATAACCCAGATTTTGGGGAAAATGAACACTGGACGGGAAATTTGATTTGTGTAAAAATGCACCCAGTTTTTTGAGAAAAAAGGATTTGGGGAAAATGAACCCAGTTTGGGAGGAAAAAATCTGATTTTGGGGAAAATGAACCCCGAGTGGAGATGAAATACCACATTTTCGGAAAATGAACCCAGTTTGTTGGGGAAAACCTGATTTGTGTGAAAATGCACCCAGTTTTGGGGGAGAAAAGGGATTTTGGGGAAAATGACCCAGTTTGGGAGGAAAGAAGCTGATTATGGGGAAAATGAATCCAGTTTGGGGGCAAAAACCCGTTTTGTTGAAAATGTACGCAGTTTGGAGGGGTGGGGAAGATTTTGGGAAATAAAGCCAGTAATTGGATACAAATTCGGGTTTTGGGGAAAATGAACACAGTTTGTTGGGGAAAACCCAATTTGTAGGGAAATGAACCCAGTTTTGGTGGAAAAAACATATTTTGGGGAAAATGAACCCAGTTTTGGGGGAAAAAACCCTTTTTTGGGAAAATGAGCCCAGTGTGGAGTCGAAATTGAAGATTTTGGGAAAATGAAATCAGTTTGGAGGGCTAAACCTGATTTGTGTGAAAATGCACCCTGTTTTTTGGGCGAAAAAAAAGATTTTGTTGAAAATGGACCCAGTTTCGGAGGAAAAGAGCTGATTATGTGGAAAATGAACCTAGTTTTGGGAGAAATCCCGATTTTAATGAAAATGAACCCAGTTTGGGGAAAACCCCGTTTTTAAGGAAAATGAACCCAGTTTTGGGGAAAAATTATTTTGGGGAAAATGAACACTGTATGAGGGGAAACCTGATTTGTGTGGAAATGATCCAGTTTTGGGGGTAAATAAGGATTTTGTGGAAAATGAACTTAGTTTAGGAGGAAAAAAACATGATTATGCGAAAAATGAACCCAGCTTTGGTGGAAAAATACCCGTTTTTAAGGAAAATGAACCCAGTTTTGGGGAAAAAATGATTTTGTGGAAAATGAAGCCTGTAATTGGGTAAAAAGACGGATTTTGGGGAAAATGTACACAGTTTGGGGAGGGGGGAATCAACTTGTAGGGAAATGAACCGAGTTTGGGAGGAAAAACCTGACCTTGGGGAAATGAACCCTGTTTGGGAGGAAAAAAACTTATTTTGGGGAAATGAACCCTGTGTGGAGTGGAAATAGAAGATTTTGGGGAAAATGAAATCAGTTTGGAGGGGGAAACCTGATTTGTGTGGAAATAGAGCCAGTTTTTTGGGGAAAAAAAGGATTTTGGGGAAAATGAACCGAGTAATGGGGAAAACCCCCTGATTTTGGGGAAAATGAACCAAGTGTGGCGTGGAAATAGAAGATTTTGGGGAAAATGAACACTGTTTTGAGGGGAAAACCTGATTTGTGTGAAAAAGAGCCCAGTTTTGGGGGAAATATGGATTTTGTGGAAAATGAACATAGTTTTGGAGGAAAAAAGCTGATTATGCGGAAAATGAACCCAGTTTTGGCAGAAAAACCCGTTTTTAAGGAAAATTGACCCAGTTTTGGAGAAATAATATTTTTGGGGAAAATGAACCCAGTAACTGGGTTAAAAAAAAATTTTGGGGAAAATGAACACTGTTTGGGGGGGGGGGGGGGAATGCAACTTGTAGGGAAATGAACCGAGTTTTGCTGGATAAAAACCCGACTTTGGGGAAAATGAACCCAGTTTGGGAGGAAAAAATCCGATTTTGGGGAAATGAACCAAGAAATTGGGAAATAAACCCAGATTTTGGGGAAAATGAAGACTGGACGGGAAAATTTGATTTGTGTAAAAATGCACCCAGTTTTTTGAGGAAAAAAGGATTTGGGGAAAATGAACCCAGTTTGGGAGGAAAAAATCTGATTTTGGGAAAATGAACCCCGAGTGGAGATGAAATACCACATTTTCGGAAAATGAACCAGTTTGTTGGGGAAAACCTGATTTGTGTGAAAATGCAACCCAGTTTTGGGGGGAGAAAAGGGATTTTGGGGAAAATGGACCCAGTTTGGGAGGAAAGAAGCTGATTATGGGAAAATGAATCCAGTTTGGGGGCAAAAACCCGTTTTTGTTGAAAATGTACGCAGTTTGGAGGGGGTGGGAAGATTTTTGGGAAATAAAGCCAGTAATTGGATACAAATTCGGGTTTTGAGGAAAATGAACACAGTTTGGTGGGGAAAACCCAATTTGTAGGGAAATGAACCCAGTTTTGGTGGAAAAACATATTTTGGGGAAAATGAACCCAGTTTTGGGGGAAAAACCCTTTTTTTGGGGAAAATGAGCCCAGTGTGGAGTCGAAATTGAAGATTTTGGGGAAATGAAATCAGTTTGGAGGGCTAAACCTGATTTGTGTGAAAATGCACCCTGTTTTTGGGCGAAAAAAAGATTTTGTTGAAAATGGACCCAGTTTCGGAGGAAAAGAGCTGATTATGTGGAAAATGAACCTAGTTTTGGGAGAAATCCCGATTTTAATGAAAATGAACCCAGTTTGGGGGAAAACCCCGTTTTTAAGGAAAATGAACCCAGTTTTGGGGGAAAAAAAAAAGAATTTTGTGGAAAATGAAGCCCGTAAGTGGGTAACAAACCCGAATTTTGGGGAAAATGAACACAGTTTGGGGGGAAAAAACAACTTGTAGGAAATGAATCGAGTTTGGGAGGATAAACCTGACTTTGGGGAAAATGAACCCAGTTTGGGAGGAAAAAAAAACCTATTTTGGGGAAATGAACTCAGTGTGGAGTGAAAATAGAAGATTTGGGAAAATTAATCAGTTTGGAGGGAAAAACCTGATTTGTGTGAAAATGCACTCAGTTGTGGGGGGGGGGGGGGAAATCAGATTTTTTTCCACATTACTGGGTTCATTTTCCGAAAAAATCCTTTTTTTCCCCAAAAAACTGTGTGCATTTTAACACAAATCAAAATTTCCCCCAACAAACTGGGTTCATTTTCCACAAAATCTGGTATTTCATCTCCACTCTGGGTTCATTTTCTCCAAAATCAGGGTTTTTTTCCCCATTACTGGTTCATTTTCCCCAAATCATTTTTTCCCCCAAAAACTGGTTCATTTTTCCTGAAATATGTTTATTCCACCAAAAGTAGGTTTATTTCTTTACAAATTGGGTTTTCTGAACAAATTGTGTTCATTTCCCCAAAATCCGTTTGTTTTTAACCAATTACTGGCTTTATTTCCCGAAAAATCTTTTTTCTCCCAAATTGGGTTCATTTTCTTCAAAAATGGATTTTTTCCCCCAAACTGTGTTCATTTTCCCCAAAACACTTTTTTCCCTAAAACTTGATTCCTTTTCCCCAAAGTCGTGTTTTTTTCCTCCCAAACTGGGATCATTTTCCCTCAAATCGTGTTTTTCATTCCAAACTTGTTTCATTTTCCCCATAAACAGGATTTTTCCTCCCAAAACGGGTCTTTTTCTCAAAATCGGAGATTTTTCTCAAAATGCATCAAATGCACCCAGTTTTTAGGGGGAAAACTATTTTGGGGAAAATGATCCCAGTTTCGGTGGAAAAAAAACTGGGTGCATTTCACACAAATCAAGTTTTCCCCTCCAAACAGTGTTCGTTTTCCCCAAAATCTTCTATTTCCACTCCTCTCTGGGTCATTTTTTTCCCCATTACTGGGTTCGTTTTCCCAAAGTCAATGTTTTTTTCCCCATTACTGGGTTCATTTTCCACAGAATCGGCTTATTTTCCCCCAAAACTGGGTTCATTTTCATCAGAACTATGTTTTTTCCCCCCAAACTGGGTTCATTTTACACATAACCAGCTTTTTTCTCCGAAAATGATTTCATTTCCCCCAAATCCTTTTTTTTCCCCAAAACTGGTTGCATTTTCACACAAATCATGTTTTCCCATCCAAACTGGGTACATTTTACCCAGAATCTTTTTTTTTTCACCGTAACTGTGTTCCTTTCCCTACAAATTGGGTTTCCCCCCACAAACTCTGTTCATTTTCCCCATAATCATTTTTTTTCCTCCATTACTGGTTCATTTTCCCCATAACTGGGTATATTTTAGTCAAAAACAGGTTTTTCCCAAAACAGAAAAAACAAAAAAGGTGGTTTTTCCTCCCCAAACTGTGTTCATTTTCCCAAAATTCGGGGGTTTACCCAATTACTGGGTTCATTTTCCACAAAATTATTTTTTCCCCAAAATTGGGTCAATTTTCCTTAAAAACGGGGTTTTCCATCAAAACTGGGTTCATTTTCCACATAATCAGCTTTTTTCCTCCCAAACTAGTTCATTTTCCACAAATCCCCATTTCCCCCCAAAACTGGGTACATTTTCACGCAAATCAGGTTGTCCCCTCCAAACTGATTTCATTTTCACCAAAATCTTCTATTTCCACTCCACACTGGTTCGTTTTCGCCAAAATCAGGGTTTTTTACCCATTACTGGGTTCATTTTCCCAAAATATGTTTTTTCCACAAAACTGGGTTTATTTCCCTACAAATTGGGTTTTCCCCACCAACTGGGCTCATTTTCCCCAAAATCCGGGTTTCTTACCCAATTATTGCCTTTATTTACCCAAATTCTTTTTCCTCCCCCAAACTGGGTTAATTTTCCTCATAATCAGCTTCTTTCCTCCCAAACTGGGTTCATTTTCCCCAAAATCCTTTTTTTCTTCAAAACACTGGGCGCATTTTCACACAAATCAAGTTTCCCCCCCCCCAAACAGTGTTCATTTTCCCCAAAATCAGGTTTTTTACCCCATTACTGGGTTCATTTCCCCAAAATCGGATATTTCCCCCCCCAAAACTTGGTTCATTTTCCCCAAAGTCGGGTTTTTTCCTCCCAAACTGGTTCATTTCCCCAAAGTCGTTTTTTTTCCAACAAAA
>JAUMJJ010001246.1:0-16181 GCA_033556795.1 Tapera naevia | reverse complement strand
GAGGGGAATTGGGGGGGGGGGTGTGTCCCTGAGGGGGGGTCCTGAGGGGTTGGGGGAGACCATGGGGGGGTGGGGGGGAGGGGATGGGGGGGGTCCATGGGGGGTGGGGGTGGGGGGGGTAACGTGGGGTCCCCTCTGCCCTCCTCCCCTCCCCCCCAGCCCCTCCAAACCCCCCCTTTGACCCCCCAAAACCCCCCCTTTGACCCCCCCCAACTCCCCCTTTGACCCCCCCAGCACCCCCCAAACACCCCCTTGACCTCCAAACCCCCCCCTATGACCCCTCCACCCCCCTCTTTTGTGCCCTCAGCACCCCCCAAACCCCCCTCTTGACCCCTCCAAACCCCCCTTTGACCCCCCAGGACCCCCTAAACACCCCCTTTGACCTCCAAAACCCCCCTTTGACCCCCTCCAACTCCCCATTTGAACCCCCCAGGACCCCCAACTCCCCCCTTTGACCTCCAAATCCCCCCCTTTGACCCCTCCACCCCCTATTTTATGCCCTCAGCACCCCCCCAAACCCCCCTCTTGACCCCTCCAACTCCCCCTTTGACCCCCCAGGACCCCCAAAACACCCCCTTTGACCTCCAAAGCCCCCCCCTTTGACCCCTCCACCCCCTCTTTTGTGCCCTCAGCACCCCCCAAACCCCCCCTTTGACCTCCAGAACCCCCCCTTGACCCCTCCAACTCCCCCTTTGACCCCCCAGGACCCCCAAAACACCCCCTTTGACCTCCAAAGCCCTCCCTTTTGACCCCTCCAACTCCCCCTTGACCTCCAAAGCCCCCCCTTTTGACCCCTCCAACTCCCCCTTGACCTCCAAAGCCCCCCCTTTTGACCCCTCCAACTCCCCCTTTGACCTCCAAACCCCCCCCTTTGACCCCTCCACCCCCTCTTTTGTGCCCTCAGCACCCCCCAATCCCCCCTTTGACCTCCAGAACCCCCCCTTGACCTCTCCAACTCCCCCTTTGACCCCCCCACCCCCTCTTTTATGCCCTCAGCACCCCCCAACCCCCCCTCTTGACCCCTCCCCCCCCCTCTTTTTGTGCCCCCAGGACACCCCCTCCCCGCCCCGCGATGCCCCTGGGGGTGAAAACGTCCCCCCTGGGGGGTCTGGAGGTGCCGGGGACCCCTTACACCGTGCGGGTGCTCCAGGAGGGCTACAACACCCCCCAGGCCGACGGGACGTCCCGCGCCGATGGCTCCGTCACCCTGGTGTGGGGGGAGGGTCCCGTCACCCCGCCCTGGTGGACACGGGGGGGGCCCTGGGGCCGCCGGCAGCTCCTGAGCCTCTTGGCCGAGCGCGGGGTGTCCCCGGGCGCCGTCACCCACGTGGTCTGCACCCACGGCCACTCCGACCACGTGGGGAACCTCAACCTCTTCCCCGAGGCCACCCTGGTGGTCGGGTTCGACGTGAGTCGCGGCGCCGGCCTCTACCAACCCAACGGCCTCGCCCGGGGCCTCCCCTACGTCCTCCACCCCGGGCTACCTGGAGGTGGTGGCCACGCCGGGTCACACCGGGAGCCACGTCAGCCTGGTGGCTCGAGGGACATCCCTGGGGACCGTGGTGGTGGCCGGGGACCTCTTCGAGAAGGAGGACGACGAGGGCGAGTGGAGGGCGTCGAGCGAAGACCCCCGCGCGGCAGGAGCGGAGCCGGCGCTGGGCGGTGGCCACGGCCGACGTCATCGTGCCGGGGCATGGAGCACCCTTCAGGGTCTTCAGGGAGGGGGACAAGGAGGGGGACAAGGAGGGGGGTCGCGGTGTCACCCCTGGAGAAGGGCTCCGGGGAGCTGGGGGTGGCCTTGAGGGAGGGGGAACCCCCGGAGGTGTCTCCGAGGAGGAGGAGGAGGAGGAGGATGGAGGTGATTCCAGGTCATGAAGGACCATGAGATGATGATAACAATGGTGGTGATGGTGGTGATGGTGGTGATGGTGGTGATGGTGGTGATGGTGGTGATGGTGATGATGGTGGTGACACCCCTGGAGAAGGTCCCAAGGGATTTGGGGACATCTTTGAGGGAGGGGGAACACCTGGAGGCATCTCTGAGGAGGAGGATGGGGATGGGGGCGACCCAAGGTCATGAAGGACCATGAGATGATGGTGATGATGATGATGATGATGATGATGATGATGATGATGATGATGATGATGATGATGATGATGATGATGATGAGGGTGATGGTGGTGACACCCCTGGAGAAGGTTCCAAGGGACGTGGGGACATCGTTGAGGGAGGGGGAACCCCCGGAGGTGTCTCCGAGGAGGAGGATGGGGATGGGGGCGACCCAAGGTCATGAAGGACCAAGAGATGATGATGATGATGATGATGATGATGATGATGGAGAGGGTCCCAAGGGACGTGGGGACATCTTTGAGGGAGGGGGAACCCCTGGAGGCATCTCTGAGGAGGAGGATGGGGATGGGGGCGACCCAAGGTCATGAAGGACCATGAGATGATGGTGATGATGATGATGATGATGAGGGTGATGGTGGTGACACCCCTGGAGAAGGTCCCAAGGGACGTGGGGACATCTTTGAGGGAGGGGGAACACCTGGAGATGCCTCCAAGGAGAAGGAGGGTGGGGATGGAGGTGATCCCAGGTCATGAAGGACCAAGAGATGATGATGATGATGATGATGATGATGATGGAGAGGGTCCCAAGGGACATGGGGACATCTTTGAGGGAGGGGGAACACCTGGAGGTGTCTCCGAGGAGGAGGAGGATGGGGATGGAGGTGATTCCAGGTCATGAGGGACCATGAGATGATGATGATGGTGATGATGGTGATGGAGATGCCACCACTGGAGAAGGTCCCAAGGTCCCAAGGAACGTGCCTGGTGGAGGGGGAACCCCCCTGAAGGACCCAGGACACCCCAAAACCCGACCTGGGTGGGTTGTGAGGACCCCAGGTCACCCCAAAGCCCGTTGGGTTCCTCTTCAGGCCCCCCCCGTGCCCAGCAGGGACGAGGTGGGACACCAAGTCCACGTCCTCCTGGCTGAGCCAATGGGAGCTCCAGGCCAAGGTGGGGGTGGGGCTGGGACTGGAGCCACCGAGGAGGCACCGTGAGGTCACCCCAAAGTCCAAAGGGCGGCGGCGTCGCCCCTCGGCCCCACCCCGGGGTGTGGACACCAACCGGAAGGTTCCACCACACCTCGTTCAGGTCCTGCCCTGGGGACTGGGGCAAAGGGGGGACATCGGGAGGGGGGGACCCATGGGTGGTGGGAGGATCCAGGGGGTCCCAGGGTGACACCGCCCAGGGACAATGGGGACATCAAAGGGGGTCCCAGGGTGACACCAGACATGGACGATGGGGACATCCGGGGGGTCCCGAGGTGCCACCACCCATGGACAGTGGGGACATCCAGGGGGTCCCCACCCATGGATGATGGGAACTTCATGGGGGTCCCAAGGTGACACCAGACACAGACAGTGGGGACATCCAGGGGGTCCCGAGGTGCCACCACCCATGGACAATGGGATAACTGGGGGGGGTCCCAAGGTGACACCACCCATGGACAATGGGGACATCCAGAGGGTCCCCACCCATGGACAATGGGAACTTCTAGGGGGTCCCAAGGTGACACCACCCATGGACAGTGGGGACATCCAGGGGGTCCCCACCCATGGACAATGGGAACTTCAAGGGGGTCCCAAGGTGACACCAGACACAGACAGTGGGGACATCCGGGGGGTCCCGAGGTGCCACCACCCATGGACAATGGGGACATCCAGGGGGTCCCAAGGTGCCACCACTCAAGGCTGAAGCGACACCAGCACCACCACGGGGGTGGCAGGAGGTGGCCGAGCTCAGGTGCCACCGCCCGGGGCCCAACCCCATCCCCAGGTGCCAACGTGAAGAGGTCCATGGCTGGTGGGGGGAACCTGGACCTCCTACGACCCCAGGCTTGACCCTCAAGACCCCATCTCAACCCCCAAAACCCCAACCTTGACCCTCAAGACCCCATCTGAACCTCCAAAAGCCCAGCCTCGACCCCCAAACCACATCTCAACCCCCAAAACCTCAACCATGACCCTCAAACCCCCATCTGAACCTCCAAACCCCCAACCTTGACCCTGAAGACCTCATCTCAACCCCCAAAACCCCAACCACGACCTCCAAAACCCCAACCTTGACCCTGAAGACCTCATCTCAACCCCCAAAACCCCAACCACGACCTCCAAAACCCCAACCTTGACCCTGAAGACCTCATCTCAACCCCCAAAACCCCAACCACGACCTCCAAAACCCCAACCTTGACCTTGAAGACCTCATCTCAACCCCCAAAACCCCAACCACGACCTCCAAAACCCCAATCTTGACCCTCAAGACCCCATCTCAACCCCCAAACCCCCAACCTTGACCTGGAAGACCTCATCTCAACCCCCAAAACCCCAACCACGACCTCCAAAACCCCAACCCTGACCCTCAAGACCCCATCTCAACCTCCAGAACCTCAATCGTGGCCACCAAGACCCCAACGGCGACCTCTGAACCCCCAACCTCAATCCCCAAAAGCTCTGTTTGACCTCCGTGACCCCCCCTGAGCCCCAAACCTGGACTTCACCCCCGCCTCCAGGTTGTCCTGTGACGTTCCCACCCCACCCCAGCTCCACCTCTCCCGGTTCTTCTCCAAGAGGTGAAATCAATAACGTTAATAAATATAATTTCTGGCAAGGTCGGGGTCACCTGGCTCAGGTGGAGCTTCGTGAGCTCCACTGAACCCAACCGGGTGCCGGGGATGTCCTCTCCAGCAAGGACTCCCCACCCAGACCACGGAGGGGGTGGTGGTGGTGGGGAAGGTCTCTTCTCTTTCACAGAGGAACCCCATCCCGGCTGCTTTTGCCCCAAAAATGAGACATCCCAGGAAGGTGGGGGGTGGAGCATCTCCACCTCCTCCCTCTGGAGGGGCCTGAGGTCTTCAAGTCCTTGGCCAAGGTCTTCAAGTCTTTGGCTGAGGTCTTCAAGTCCTTGGCCAAGGTCTTCAAGTCTTTGGCCGAGGTCTTCAAGTCATTGGCCAAGGTCTTCAAGTCTTTGGCCGAGGTCTTCAAGTTGTTGGCCGAGGTCTTCAAGTCATTGGTCAAGGTCTTCAAGTTGTTGGCCAAGGTCTTCAAGTCATTGGCCAAGGTCTTCAAGTCTTTGGCCGAGGTCTTCAAGTCATTGGCCAAGGTCTTCAAGTCTTTGGCCGAGGTCTTCAAGTCTTTGGCCGAGGTCTTCAAGTCGTTGGCCAAGGGTCTTGCTCAGTCTGGGCCACCAAGGTGACCACCCAGAAGGTGGTTTTGGATTGGGGGGGAGGGGGTTACAGAGAGGCTGAACCTTCTTCCAGAACCTTCAAAAAGAAGAGGGGGAGGTGAGGATGGGGTGGTCCCACCTCCCACCACCCCCTGCTCGGGCACCTACCAGGGTGGGGGGCGTGGCCACCTCTGCGCTGGGCTTGTAGGAGCTGCGTCCGGAGGGACCTGGAAGAGGAAGAGGGAACAATGGGGCTCACCCTGACCCCCGAGACCCAAAGGCTCTGGAGCCCGGTTCCTGCCCTCCAAACCCAACCCTGGAGCCCCAAGTTCTCACCACAACCCAAAACTTGAACCCAAACCCCAAATCTTGAACCCAAACCCCAAAACCTGGAGGCCAAACCCAAAACCTTGAGCCCAAACCCGAACCCTGGAGCCCAAAACCGAACCCTGGAGCACCAGGTTCTCACCACAACCCAAAACCTGGAGGCCAAACCCAAAACCTTGAGGCCAAAACCCAACTCTTGACCCCTAAACCCAACCCTGGAGCCCCAAACCCAACCCTGGAGCCCCAAACCCAACCCTGGAGCCCCAAGTTCTCGCCACAACCCAAAACCTGGAGGCCAAACCCCAAATCTTGAGCCCAAAACCCAACCTTGGAGTCCCAAGTTCTCACCACAACCCAAAACCTTGAGGCCAAACCCAAAACCTTGAGGCAAACCCCAAATCTTGAGCCCAAACCTCAAAACAAGGAGACCAAACCCAAAACCTTGAGCCCAAAACCCAGCTCTTGACCCCCAAACCCAACCCTGGAGCCCCAACTTCTCACCACAACCCAAAAGCTGGAGGCCAAACCCCAAATCTTGAGCCCAAACCCCAAAACCTTGACCCCAAACCCAAAACTTTGACCCAATACCCAACTCTTGACCTCCAAGACCCAACCCTTGAACTCCAGAACCCCAATGCTTGCTCTCCAAACCCCAAGCTCCCACCACAACCTGAAACCTTGACCCCAAACCCAAAATCTTGAGGCCAAACCCAAAACCTTAACCCCAAACCCAAAACTTTGACCCGATACCCAACTCTTGACCTCCAAGCGCTGACCCTTGAGCTCCAGAACCCCAACTCTTGCTCTCCCAACCCAACCCTTGAAGCCCAACGCCCTGGGGCTCCCCGACAACGGGACCCACCTTGGTGGGACGTGGACCCTCTGCCGTTCACGTAGTAGACGCCGCGGGCGTTGCGCCTGGTGTCCGGCCACCTTCGGTCCTCGTCGCTTGTGCTGGAGAACCGGGACGTGGGGACCCCACGGGGCTTGTTTGTGGGGCTGGGGGGGGGACGTTGGACCTCTGGGGGTCCCCCCCTCGGTGTCTCAGCCCTCCCTGGGGTTGGGGACTCGACCCTTTCCCCCATGTTTTGGTGAAGGGCAAAGGTTGGTCCCACCCCCACCTCTTGACCCAACTCCAACCTTTGACCCAACCCCAACCTTTGACCCAACCCCAACCTCTGACCCAACTCCAACTCTTGATCCAACCCCAACTCTTGACCCAACCCCAACTCTTGACCCAACCCCAACTCTTGATCCACCCCCAACTCTTGACCCAACCCCAACTCTTCCCCCCGCAGGCCTTGACCCCCAACCTTCTCCCTGAGCTTTCTGACCTGGTCCCAGCAGAAGGCTTCTTGCTTTTGGCCAAGAAGATGCTGAGGACGATGCAGAGGACGAGAAGGATGAGGAGGACCAGGCCCAGCCCCAGCCCCACACCCAGCCCCAGGCCCAGTTTGCTGATGTGGGTCTGGCAGCGGTCGCCGGCTGTCAGGTACCAGGGCACATCTGGGCAGCTGTGGGGGAAGGAAGGGGGTGACACGTCACGGGCTGGGACCCCACCACCCCCCAGGTCTGGTCCAGGGTGGAGGTTGGGCATTGAGATCCTTCAAAAACCCCACCAGGTCCTCAGGGCCCTTCCCAGAGCTGGGGAGAGGGTGGAGGACCCAACCCTGTGGGTTGGGATCAAGGGCTTTTGGGGGGGTCAAGGGTTGGGTTTGGAGGTCAAGGGTTGGGTCTTGGAGGGATTGGGTCTTGGAGGTCAAGGGTTGGGTCTTGGATGTCAAGGGTTGGGTCTTTGGGCTCAAGAGTTGTGTCTTAGAGATGAAGGGTTGGGTTTTGGAGGTCAAGGGTTGGATTTGGAGGTCAAAGGTTGGGTCTTGGAGGTCAAGGGTTGGGTCTTGGACATCAAAGGTTGGGTTTAGAGGTCAAAGGTTGGGTTTGGAGGTCAAGGGTTGGGTCTTGGGTGCCAAGGGTTGGGTTTGGAGGTCAAAGGTTGGGTTTGGAGGTCAAGGGTTGGGTTTGGAGGTCAAGGGTTGGGTCTTGGGTGTCAAGGGTTGGGTCCTGGAGGTCAAGGGCTGGGTTTGGAGGGCAAGGGCTGGGTTTGGAGGGCAAGAGCTGTGGTGTGGAGCTCCAGGTCTGGGTCCACTCACAAGCATCGGGGTCCCTCCACCGTCACCCGGCAGACCCCGCCGTCGCAGCTGATGGAGCCGGGGAGGCCGAGGCTGCAGTTGGTGACGCAGAGGAGGTCGCTCTGGGTGTGGTGGGGGTGGTAGAACCTGCTGAAGTTGCCCGGCGCGAACTTCCTGCAGAGCTCTGGAGAGGAGAAGACCCCGGTCGGGTGGTCCTTGACCCCCATCCCAAGTGTCCCCCCCACCCCAAGGTGTCCCAGAAGCCCAAACCCACCGGTGTCGTTGAGGGGTTGAGATGCGTTGGAGGGCGTCTCGAGGCAAAGTCCTCCTGGGAGAAAGGAGGAGCGGAGAGAGGTCACCGGAAGCCACCAGAGATGTGGGGTGGGGGGGGACACCCCAATCCCAACCGGCAGTTGGTCCTTTGGCGCCCACCTTGGCTGCAGTTCCGGGGCTGAGCCGCGGCGTCGGCCGCTTCCAGGAGCTCCTGGACTCGGTGGTCAAGGTTGGAGGGGGGGTCCCCTCCGCCCGGGGGGTTCAGGAGGACTTCGTAGGTCACCACCACGCTGCCTCTTCTGGGGGGCAGGGAGAGCACCAGCGGGGGGCAAAGGGGCTTCTCCCACCCCATCTCCGGGGTTCTTCACCCATCCCATCCCATCCCATCCCATCCCATCCCATCCCATCCCATCCCATCCCATCCCATCCCATCCCATCCCATCCCATCCCATCCCATCCCATCCCATCCCAGGGATTCCTCATCCCCATCCCATCCCACCCCATCCCATCCCATGGGTTCCTCACCATCCCATCCCATTCCAGGTGTTCCTCACCATCCCACGGGTTCCTCACCCATCTCATCTCTTCCCATCCCATGGGTTCCTCATCCACCCCATCCCATACTTCCCCATCCCAGGTGTTCCTCCCCATCCCATCCCATTCCATCCTGTCCCATCCCATGGGTTCCTCACCATCCCATCCCATCCCATCCCATCCCATCCCATCCCATCCCATCCCATCCCATCCCATCCCATCCCATCCCATCCCATCCCATCCCATCCCATCCCATCCCATGGATTCCTCAACCATCCCATCTCCTCCCACCCCAGGTGTTCCTCACCCACCCCACCTCCTCCACCTCCTCCAACACCTCCACCACCTCCACCTCACTCACGTCAGGGCCAGGACCCGTGTGCCGCGGTAACCGGGAACGTCGCGGTAGATCCGGTCCATCTGGGGACAGAGGGACCGGAATGTGTGGGGGTTGTCACCTCCCGCTCTCGACTCCCCCCGAGGGTGGTCCTGGTGGCCCCCAATGACCCGAGGAGGACCTCACCGTGCGGCTGAACTCCTCCACGAAGCCACGGTGAGCGGCGGACGAGGTGTCCCTCAGGTCCTCAGAGAAGTTCCGGTTGGTGACGCGCGCCCGCAGCGTCACCGAGGAGCCCAGCTCTTCGTGGGAGGCAACCAGAAAGCCCATGAGATGGGGACAACCCATGGGATGTCCCTCCTCGAGGGGTGTGTGTGGGGGGGGTGGGACCAGGTGGCCCCTCACCTGCTGTGATGTTGATGATCGGAGCTCCAAACTGGCAGAAGGCTCCTTCCAGGTTGGGGGGGCAGAGACAACTCAGCCCCGTCCAGCGACCTTCGTTCTGGCAGGGGTCTGCAAGGAGAAGACCATGGTGGCCCCACCACGAGCCTGCACCCCCTTTTTCCTCCTCCCATGACCCCCCCCCCCCCCCCCCCCCCCCAGCCCCGTGTCTTCTCCCAGATCCATCCAGTTGGGTTGGACCCAACGTTTTTGGAAGAGGACAGGGGAGGAAGGCGGCTCCTGGAGCCAAGCAGCAACTTCATGGGGGGTCCCACTTGGAGGGGCCACCACAAGGGCTTCAGGGGTCCAAGCCCCTTTGGGTGGGGGGTCTCCAGGTAGGTGGTCCTCTCCTAGAAAGCTCTGGGTGGGGTCTTTGCGTGATCTTCCAGACCAAGGAGGACCCCAACAAGCTTCGGGGTCTTTCCATGATCATCCAGACCAAGGAGGACCTCAACAAGCTTTGGGGTCTTTCCATGATCATCCAGACCAAGGAGGACCCCAACAAGCTTTGGGGTCTTTCCATGATCATCCAGACCAAGGAGGACCCCAACAAGCTTCGGGGTCTTTCCATGATCATCCAGACCAAGGAAACCTCACCAACCTGTGGTGGTTGGGACAGGGGTGGTGGTGGAGGTGGTGTTCCTGGTCCTCCCGGAGGTGGGGACAGCCGTGGCGTTGTGGTCCTCACACCGTGGGCCGCCGAAGCCCTCGGGGCAGTAGCACTCAGTGCCCACGGCGGTGCCTCCGTTCTGGCAAGCGGTGGCTTCGTCCCAGGTGGCACAACGAGGTCCCGAGCGCCCGGGTGGGCAGATGCAGCGGTTGCCCACGGCCGTGCTGCCGCCGGCGCATTGGGCGCTGGCGTTGAAGGTCTCGCAGGAGGCGCCGGAGTAGCCGGGAGGGCAAAGGCAACCGGTCAGGTTGGCGACGCCACCGTTGTGGCAAACGACTGGAAGAGAGGTGGGGGCAGAAGGACTTGGTGAGGGGACCCAGAGGTCCTCACCTCGCCGAGCTCCGCTCCTTGGGTGTGGTGGGACCCTTCCTCTTTGTTCTCTCGGCCCAGGAGGCTCCTGGGAAGGGGATCCCCACCCCAGGAACCTCAGGTCAAGTCCACCAAGCACAGGGTGGGCCCCAGGTCCGTCCTTCTCTCCTTTCTCCTTCTCTCTCACCCTGGAAGACCTCAAGACCCTTCTGATCCTGGCAAGGAGACTCCCCCCGCCACCCCAAGGACCCCTGCCCAGGCCAGGGCACCCACTGGCTGGAGGGCTGGACCCGTGAGGGATGTGGAGGCAGAGGATGTCCAACTTCAGGTTGGCTCTGCCAGTTGAAGAGGACCCAGCGGTGAGGAGGGGTAGAGGCAAGACGTGGTGTTGGGGTAGGCATGAGGGGGTCACCACAGGGTTCCCGGCGCGCGGTGTTGAGGGGGACCCTGCGGGTGGCATCGGGCTGGGCTGGCACTGGGGTAGCAGAGGCGTTGGTGGAGGCAGTTGGGACCGTGGTGATGGTGTTGAGCTCTACGATCGTGGTGTTTGAGCTCCACACCTGTGAGGTTGGCTGTGGTGTTGAGTTCCAGAGGGTTGGACGTGGTGTTGTGTTCCAGGGTCGTGGTGTTGCTTTCCAGTGGAGCAGTGGTGGTGTTGCTTTCTATGAAGGTTGGTGGTGTGGGCATGGTGTTGCTCTCCTTGGCCGTGGTGTTGCTCTCCTTGGCCGTGGTCTTTCCTTCCATGGGATTGGCCGTGGTGTTTCCTTCCATGGCCGTGGTGTTGTGTTCCATGGGATTGGCCGTGATGTTGCTCTCCAAGGAGGCTGACGTGGCCGTGGTGTTTCTCTCTATGGTTGTGGTCTTTCCTTCCATGGGGTTGGCCGTGGTGTTGTGTTCCAGGGAGGTCGGTGGTGTGGCCGTGGTGTTTCCTTCCATGGGATTGGCCGTGGTGTTTCTTTCCATGGCCGTGGTGTTGTGTTCCAGTGGATTGGCCGTGGTGTTGCTCTCCAAGGAGGTTGATGTGGCCATGGTGTTGTTCTCCTTGGCTGTGCTCTCGCTCTCCATGGCCGTGGTGTTGCGTTCCCGTGGATTGGCCGTGGTGTTGCCCTCCAAGGAGGTTGGCGTGGTTGTGGTGTCGCTCTCCATGTCTACAGCGTTGTGTTCCATGGCCGTGGTGTTGTGTTCCATGGGATTGGCCGTGGTGTTTCTCTCCATGGTTGTGGTCTTTCCTTCCATGGGGTTGGCCGTGGTGTTTCTCTCCATGGCCGTGGTGTTTTGTTTCATGACCATGGTGTTTCCTTCCATGGGATTGGCCGTGGTGTTGCTCTCCAAGGAGGTTGATGTAGCCATGGTGTTGTTCTCCTTGGCCGTGCTGTTGCTCTCCATGGCCGTAGTGTTTCTCTCCTTGGCCGTGGTGTTTCCTTCCATGGGATTGGCTGTGGTGTTGCTCTCCATGGCCGTGCTCTTGTGTTCCATGGGGTTGGCCGTGGTGTTGTGTTCCAGGGAGGTCGGTGGTGTGGCCGTGGTGTTTCTTTCCATGGGATTGGCCGTGGTGTTGCTCTCCAAGGGTGTTGATGTGGCCATGGTGTTGTTCTCCTTGGCTGTGGTGTTGTGTTTCATGGGATTGGCTGTGGTGTTTCTCTCCATGGTTGTGGTCTTTCCTTCCATGGGATTGGCCGTGCTGTTTCTTTCCATGGCCGTGGTGTTGTGTTCCATTGGGTTGGCCATGGTGTTGCTCTCCAAGGAGGTTGTCGTGGCCGTGACGTTGCTGCCCTTCACCGTGACGTTGCTCTCCGTGGCCGTGGTGTTGTGTTCCATTGGGTTGGCCATGGTGTTGCTCTCCAAGGAGATTGACCTTGACATGGCCACGGTGTTCCTCTCCACGGCCACGGCGTTCCTCCCCACGCCCACACCCTTGCGCCCCGTGGCCGTGGCGTTCCTTTCCGGCGCGGCCGTCTCCATGGAGCGATTCTCCACGGGACCCGCGGTGCCTTGGAGACGCGACACGGGCTTGGAGACCTCCCCACCCTTCCGGGGCGCGGTGGTGCCCTCACAGTGGGGTCCCCAAGCGGTGGGTGGGCAGTGGCAGGTTGTCCCCTCCCCGTTGAGACACGGCGCGGGGCGCTCCGGCTCCTGGCAAAGTTCTCCTCCGTATCCCGGCGGACACACGCACTCGGTCCCGAAAGCCACCGCCCCGTTCCGGCAGGCGCCGCCGGGGTCTTGGTGGTCACAAAGGGGTCCTTGGAAGCCCGGTGGGCAGAAGCACCCGGTGCCCACGGCGGTGCCGCCGTTCTGGCAGCTCTTGGCGGGGTCTCTGGTCTGGCAGCGGGCGCCGTCGTAGCCGGGCGGGCACGCGCATCCCGGTCCCACCGCGGTGCCGCCGTTCTCGCAGGGGGCTGGAAGGGACCTCAGGTTGGGGTGGGGTTGGGTGGGTGGGTGGGGAGGTGGTGGGTGGGGTGGGGGACACGACACAGGCGACGCAAATCCTGGACCGATCCCCCCCCCACCACCACCACCACCCACAGCTGGAGGAGGGAGCTGGGAATCCATCTCCACATCTGGTGAGACGACGTCATCCAACCCAACCAAACCCCTTGGGAAAGGATCCAGGGGTGGAGTTGGGATGTTCCACCCAAGGAAAACGGGCTCCGACCGGTGCCCAAGGCGAGGGGTTCCCCACCCGGAGAGGAAAGAGGAGGATGGGAACCCAGAGGAGACTTTGGGCCGTGCTTGGAGGGCGGGGGGGGGCACCCAGGTTGGGAATGACACCCCCCGTGTGGGGTTGGGTGCTCCGAGTTCCTTCGAGAGGAACTTCTCCCGTGGACAACCCAGGATGGGAAGAGCAGCCACGTGGGGTTGGGTTTTCCAAGTCCTTGGAAGAGGAGATTCCCTCAAGGACACCTCGAGCTGGGAATGACCCTCCCTGAGGAGGTGGGTGCTCCAAGGTCTTGGAAGAGGAGCTTCCCTCAAGGACACCCCAGGTTGGAATGAACCCCCTGTACAGGTGGGTGCTCCAAGGTCTTGGAAGAGGAGCTTCTCCCATGGGCACCCCAGGATGGGAAGAGCAACCACGTGGGGTTGGGTTTTCCAAGTCCTTGGAAGAGGAGCTTCCTCAAGGACATCCCAGGATGGGAAGAGCAGCCATGTGGAGTTGGGTTCTCCAAGTCCTTGGAAGAGGAGCTTCCCTCAAAGACAACCCAGGATGGGAAGAGCAACCACGTGGGGTTGGTTTCTCCAAGTTCTGGGATGAGGAGCTTCCAGCAGACCTGGAAATCCCAGGAAGACCTTCCCCCAAAAAATGCCCTCAACTTTGGGAAGGGATTGGGAAAAGCAGAACCTCCTCCCTCTCTTACCTGACAGAGCCTCCAAGGGGACGAAGAGGAGGAGGAGGAGGAAGCAGAGGTGACCCAGCTCCATCGGCAGCAGAACCTGGAGGCGCCGGGAGCTCCGGATCCACTGAGCTGGTGGCGCCGGACGCAGGGAATTTGAAGCCCAAGTGTGGTCACCAAGGGCCGCGGCGGTAAATACCGGCTGAGTCATTTCTTACCAAACCCACCCCAAAAATAGAAAGGGAGGGAGAAGGTCCCGACGTCCCCATGGAGTTCCACCTTCCCAAGGCACCTCCAGACCGGCCCCAACCGGCCCAACCCCGGCGAGGAGGGAGGGAGGGAGGTTCCTCCAACCACCCTGATAAGATTAGGAGAAGGTTTGGCAGGACCTCTCTGCCCTCGGCCTCCCCCCTCGTCCGGCTCCACCTCGGGGCGTTGTCCTCTCCCCAACCTTCCCGGGATGGATGGAGAAGGTGGGTCAAGAGCTTGGCTCCCGCTGAGTCACCTGGGACGGATGAGGCCAGGCCGTGACGCGGCCCAAGCGACGTCAAGGTCACCTCTTCTGGGCCCTCTCCACCCTGGGTGGACCCTTGGGTGCTCTTGGGGGGAGGATGGGGGCCCTTGGGATCCCACCCCGTGGTGTCCCCAACCTGGGTTTGTGGTGGCTCCTTCACCACCCAACAAGGAGGGGGGTGGCACTGGGGGGTTGGGTGACACCCCTTGGGCACCTGAAGGTTCTCCAGGGCCACCCAGACTGGGTGACACCTCTGGGACCCTCCCACCCCTTGGTGTCACCCTTGGGACCCTCCATCCTTGGTGCCACCTCAGGACCCTCCACCCCTTGGGACCCTCCATCCTTGGGACTCTCCACCCTTGGTGTCACTTCCGGTCCCTCCACCCCTTGTGTCACCTCAGGACCCTCCATCCCTTGGGACCCTCCATCCCTTGGAGCCACCTCAGACCCTCCACCCCTTGGTGTCACCCTTGGGACCCTCCCTTGTGTCCCCCCCCCAACCCTCTCCAAACCTCCCACCCGAAAGTGGGATTAAAATGAGATTAAAATGAGTTGTGATAACGATAAGATGATGATAATGATAAAGGTAATGATAAAAATAATGGTAAAGATGATGATAATGGTGATGATGATGATGATAAAGATAATGATAATAATGATAATGGTAACGATAATGTTGAAGATGATGATAAGGATTGAGATAATGCTAATGACAAAGATAATGATAATAATAATAATAATGGCAATGATGATGATAAAGACAATGATGGTAATGATAATGGTGATAATGATAATGATAAAGATAATGATAATGTTGAAGATAATTATGATAATGATAAGAGGATGATGATGATAATGATAAAGATAATGGTGATAATGATAATGATAAAGATGATGATAATGCTAGTGATGGTGATAATGGAGATGATAATGATGATAATGATAAAGATGATGATAATGATAATAATGATAAATATAATGATAATGATAAATATAATGATGGTAATGATAATGGCAATGATAATGATGATGATAATTATAAAGATAATGATGGTAATGATGATAATGATAATAATGATGGTAATGATGGTTATGATAATGATGGTAATGATAATGATAATAATAATATTGATAATGATAATGATAATGGTAATGATGATAATGATAATGGTAATAATGATGGTAATGATGATAATGATAAAGATGATCATAATGATAAAGATAATGATGATAATGCTAATGGTAATGATGGTAATGATAATGATAATGATGGTAATGATGATAATGATAATGATGATAATAATGAAGGTAATGATGATAATGATAATGATAGTAATGATAATGGTAATGATGATAATGATAATGCTGGTAATGATAATGATAGTAATGGTAATGGTAATGATGATTATGATGATAATTATAAAGATAATGATGATAATGATAATAATGATGGTAATGATAATGATAATGATGGTAATGTTAATGATAATAATGGCAATGGTAATGATGATAATGCTAATGGTAATAATGATGGTAATGATGATAATGATAAAGATGATCATAATAATAAAGATCATGATGATAATGATAATGGTAATAAAGATGGTAATGATAATGATGGTAATGATAATGGCAATGATAATGGTAATGATAATTATAAAGATAATGATGGTAATGATGATAATGATAATGGTAATAATGATGGTAATGATGGTTATGATAATGATGGTAATGATAATGATAATAATGATAATGATAAAGATAATGATGATGATAATTATAAAGATAATGGTGGTAATGATGATAATGATAAAGATGATGATGATAAAGATAATGATGATAATGATAATGGTAATAATGATGATAATGATAATGGTAATGATGATGATCATGTTGATAATACGATAATGATAATGACGCTACCGATAATACTGATAGTGATGATAATAATAGTGGTGATGACGATAATAATAATAATACTAATGATAGCAATAACAACAATACCTTTATTAATGGCGAGCCCCGGGGGTCAGGAGGCCCCGAGGGTCCCCCCCGGAAGCCTCCCTGCGGCTCCCCCGCCCCCTCACC